>JAWPHD010011028.1:0-87538 GCA_037043455.1 Cyrtodaria siliqua | reverse complement strand
TAAATTCCTTCATATCTATCATGAAAAAATGACGCAATTACACAGCATGCTTATTGTAGTATTCTTTATAATTGGGGCAAAGAATAGGGCCACTGCAGATACCTTTGAAAGGGTGAGCAGAGGGGTAGAATCCCCCCAAATTCATGTTCATTTTATCATTTTTTGTCCATTGAAGGTCTCCATCATGATCCCTGCAGTGTTTCAGGTGCCATCTCGCTCACATCAAAAGAGCAGAGGCAGAAAAAGAATAAACGAGGCTCCAGCATAAATGGATACGACAGAAATTGCAGCAACTCTGCAGTTCAGGGTGAGAAGGTTCTTGTTTCAGGTGCCATCTCGCTCATATCACTAGAGCAGTGGCAGAAAAACAATAACGTGGCTCCAGCGTAAAATGAGTGTCTAAAATAGAATTTGCAGCAACTCTGCTGGTGAGAAGGTTCTAGGCCCATTTTCCATATTTTATCTCGATGTACATGGCATGTTCATGCCTGTTAGGCGCCATATAACATTTCATGTGTTGGTGCGCCTTAAAACCCAATTCAATTATAATTGGAACATGTAATACAACCTTTCAACCTAAGACAAATAGCTTTCATTTTAGTGAACTCTATTACATTATTTGTCACTTATCATTAATGCTAGGCTCAGACTATTTCCAAAATATATTATATTACTAATGCGGTGTGCAGATTTGATAGGCATTTACTTCACTATGAGCAACTGATAGATGATTTAGATTCGGTGCATGCTGATTGGTTACGTGAATAGTACAAGAAGGTTTAACATTTGAACAAAACATATTCACTAAAAACACGCATTCAAGGCCAGTCTTTAATTAAACAATGTTTGATTGTTTTAAGCACACTTCGCTGAGTACTAAATATTCCTTTAAACAGTCTCAAATTTTGTCAAGCAATAAACTTTTATGGATGCTATGGAAACCTTAACATGCTTAAAGAGTGGTAATTTGATGATTTTTGATACTCAAAAGATGGTACGTACACAATCGGTGTTGTGTTTTTTCTGTGATGGTTTTCGAAAGTAACGTCTTGGACAAATTGAGTTAATGTTTATACATTTTGTGTGTTTTTACCAAAGAATGCATGATTTAAGAAAAAAGGGGATATCTCCCTTGTGTACTAAAATTTTCAAAAAAAAAATTTTGTTTGGGCTATTGTTGGTGGTCGATCTAATCAATCTATATTCATCATTTAGTATTTCGTGTTTTGCTTTCTGCATAATAAGGGAAAGAAAAAGGGGTACTTTTTTGCTTAGTATATATATAAATATGCAGCCATACGATATAGTGCAGTATCTTTGCTGTAAACTGACGATATAGTGCAGAATAGTATATATCTGCAGAATAAACCACACGATAGTGTTCAAGATAGTTTATCTTTGAATTAAACCCGCATGATATAGTGCAGGGTTGTATATCCGTGCAGTAATAACCATACGATATAGCGCAGGATCATATATGTATGCACCACTCAATATATTTCAGATGGTATATATGTTCAGTAAAACCACATGATATAGTGCCAAATGTATATAAATGTGAGACAATTATCAACCAAATAGTACTTAAACCAACAAATTTATATCTAGCGCTTTTGGCTTTTCTGGCCTTCTGCAGAATGCATACATAAAGATATAAAACAACACATGCATTTAGGAAAATAATTGTTTAAAACCAACATTAATAATAATACTGTAAACGCACGCTTTCTGCGCCCATGTCAATATTAGTATAACATAGTTGTAAGGTGGTAACAGTGTATATGTATGAAACAAACGTTGCTATCAGTTTAATTTTTGTTCATATGAAACCTGTAATTCCAAAGACCTGTTACATATTATCTACCTCTTAAGTAACCGCTGCGAGTTCGAATCCCACTGGGAGCTCGACTTGTAAGTGAGGAAGTGTTGGTTCTTACGGATGGCGGGAGGTGTACAGTACTGGTTCTACCCAAGAGAAGTGGGTGGTCTGCCTCCACCACAAAAAAATATATAACTTTACATGTGTTGAAAATGACATCAAACGCCATACAAACAAACAAAACAAAACATCTTAAGTAATATTCTTTATCATGTTTATAGCAATATTGTAATAAGCATGCCTTTTGATATACAGAAATGTTTAATATCAACATTTTACGAGAAATTAACAGCTGTTGGAAATGTTTGACTCTTGTCCTCAATGCTTTCAACCACCTTATTAAACAACCCTGTATGTAATAGACATACAGAAAGTAGTATATATCCATACCATATGTAATATTCATTATAGCAATCCATTTCAAAGAAAAAACTGTAAGAAGGACTCAATCTATTGTATGTATTAATAGATTTAACTGACCTATTGTAGGTACTAATATACTTAAAGGCCAGTCCCATGTAGTTACTACATGCAATTGAAGGCGTGTCTAGAATGGTAATAAATGTGATCTGTCAGGTCAAACCAGGGTCAGTTCCCTAGAATGTAAACAAGCCTCTATGAGAAAATTGTGGACCATGCAATTTTGAGATGAATGCATACACACTGTATATATGGTTTATCAACGATTCTCTGATCTACCTGCACATAATCCCTGTGAGGTGATGATGCAGTATGGGTTGATTACATGAAAACACAGTTTTTATAATATTGCATAGTTTACAGTTTTATGTGTCTTCATAATGTTTGGTCATAAACTATATGGCAAGCTATTTTACTGTTTATTTAATGTTACAGATATCTACATTAAAGTAGATATGCAGATATGAGATATTTTATATATTAAAGGAGATATCTTATATATTTGTAGATATATATTGATTAAGAAGACATCTTACAAAGTATGTCAGATATCGTCATTAATAAATGAGATATCTGATCTAAATTTGTAATTCAGATACATTTTAAACGTTTTGTCTGAATTATTAATGTAGATATCATATATCTTATAAAGTATAGTAAATATCTGAACTAAAATGTTTATATCAGATATCTGCTGTTTTAATGCAGATATCTCATACAGAGTAGTAAATATCTGACAAAATAAGGTAGATACCTGTAAAGTTGAATAAATAGTAAAATAGCTTGCAATAAAAATGAACTCTTTATAGTTTCTAACTTCACAATAAGATGTGTTTATCGTCTGCTGTTGTAATATGTATTTATTAAAGGGGCATAACCATCTCCGTATAGTTAAAAGCAGTAACATTTATGATACATTTCATTTATTACGTAGACTGATTTTACCAACTTTAGCAACATGATGACTCATTGGTTGTCGTTCTAGAATTAATATACCGTATATAAACAAATAATAAAAACAACAGTAAGACAAACTAAAATAGAACTATTTTTATATTTGTAAAATGTCTCCATAACTTTATTCCATATTTCACTGACAAATGTAAATGTTTTTGCTTTTAAGTTTTTGTGACCCGTCCTTCTTCGTGGATTTTTCACATCTTCCCACAAAACAACAGAAGAACACTCTCGGTCAACATTTTCATTCCAGTCACAAATTGACATGTATGTCCTTCTTCTGTATTCTTTTTCACCGAAAGTAATACGTTTATCATGGTATATCAAGGTGGCATTGTTATACGACTCCACATAGTGTGTGTCAATACAATTTATGTAGTCTTCTGGTGTTCTGTAAATCTGTAACTTCTGTATTGCCTTGGAGAGTAAGCTAATGGCTACAGGGTCCTTTAATGTGCACTTGCTGCATTCATAAAGTTCTCCTTCCAAATGACATCTTGAATCAGCTGCACAATTTGAATGATTCCCTTTATAGTGCTCTGGAATATTGTCAAGCAACTCTCTTAATTTGATTGGAGAACCATTGCAGTGTTTCATCGCATAATACGTTGCAGTTTTGACAGCTGCACCTTTGTCAGCCAATTCTTCATGCCATGTAATCCCCAAGTTCTTCTTCGGTCCACTTGTGATAGCTTTCATAGCTTTTGCAATACCTTTAGCTGCGTGCCAGGTATCATTGGCGTTTTTCACCTCCTTGTGTTCACTTGTGTTCACTTGATAGGTATTTGTTTACAGATGAGTTCCTGTCATGTCCATGAATTCTTATTTTAATATCTTTACTATCAAAGTCTTGATACATACGTTTAACCCCGATCAGTTCATGACGTTGACATACTGGCTCATCTGTCTTTGTTATTGTTTGTGCAGAAATGACTTGGTGTGTAATTCCGCCTAATGCGATGACGTCAGAAAATGCACTGTTTTTTCTTGTCCCATGTCTAGCGTCTGTTATGATGTCAATGCCTTCAAAATATTCTGGATATTCAAAACGTGACAATGTTTGTTCAGTTTCATTATGCACGGCATCTTTTAAAGATTGTTCCGCTACTTCTTTTGTTGCATCACAGTAGATCTCATGGACATCTGCAATCGTAGTTTCAGAGCAAGTACCTATACCAGCAGAATGGCAAAATCGATTATACTGAACTGTATCATACGCAGATTAGCAAGAAATTTTCCACCTTCTACACGTGGAGAAGAATCCACCTTCAAAGTATGTTCTGCCGCACAGTTCAAATAAAACTTCCTGACATGGCCAAATGATTGAGTTTTAGACACTTCAAGATGCTCCTTGCACGTATGGGCATGCTCTTGAACTCCGTTTACTATATTAGTGATTGCTGAATTGGTACATAAAAAAAGATCCTCCGTTGTCTCACTCTTGTTGCAATATAAGTACTGCCTGAAATGATCATTATCAGATTGGCTTGTTTCTGGCACTGCCTGTTGATTTGTTTTAACACCATGACTTTCTAGGAAATAATCCAGAAGGTTGCTCAAAATGCTGTAATTGCTAACACTTGAAATTTTCTCATCAACGCATAATTTCGCTCTATCAAGTTTATTGAATAACAATGTCTTGTCGTGCTCACTTTCCGCATAAAACCGTAATGCTCCAGTCACAAGCTGTTTTCCTTGCAACTTTCGTTTCTTATTTTTCTCTCTCATGACATCTCCAGTATTATAATTATGTTGTTGTCTGTTCAAAGTTATTCTTTCTTCTGCTTTCAAACGTGCTGTATTTCCCTCTAGATTATTAGCCATAGTCAGAATTCTGTATCGATGTGTATTTGTATAAGCACTGGGTTTACTGGACTGGATGATCAGATTGTCTTGGACCTTATAAACTGACTGCACTCTTAGACAATATAAAAGGGCTCATTTACATAAGCCACATGAAATGTCATAAATCGCACAAGCCAGAGTGACCACATGCAGGTTATTGTGTGCTTTACATATTCACATCTGTCAACAGATGTTGCTTGTTTCATTGAAAATTGTCAAAAAGAACATGTACTTTGTTAGATATTTACATGTTGGGTGTGGGGTGTGGGGGGATGGGGGGGGGGGGGGGGGGGTGGATTGGGAATACTTTTAAATGAAATTGAGCTCATTAAAATCAGTTTAATATTTAGTTTCAGGGTCGTATTATTCATAGAACATACATTAACATTAAAAACTATAAGCGTGTTTAGTTAATATTTCTGCGATTTTCATGTATTTTTCAGAACTTTCTTTACAATTTCAATTTCAAATTTATTTTCTTTTTTTAATTATATTTTTCACATTTATAGTTAAACAATGAACATTTAAGGTTCTTGTTGATTTCATTGAAATTGAACGGTTGCACACATTTAATGAATAATTTCTGTTTATGGTACACCACTATTGATTTTGGGGTGATTTTACTTGAAATTGTGGATTGCAAAAAAGACATGATTGGGCGTATATTGTGTCAATTTTTGTCACTCTTGTTCTTCTTTTGATTCATACTGGTATTCAATAAAGTTACATGTATCGCATTCTGCTGTTATATCAAGTGTGCATTAAATTACATATTGCCTTATTGGATTTCTTGTTTTAAAAGACGATAATTGGCAATATATGTACTAAAATACTACAAAATAATGTGAGGAAATCAAATTCGTGAACACATCAAATGTACACAATCATTTTGAATCAATGTACAAAATTGCATCTGTTGTAGACTTGGGAAGTCTGATAAATATGAAATCTTATCATAAAGGAGCAATAAACACTGCTGGAATTCTCCCATGCGGTGATAGTTACTTTCTTTGATCCCTTTGATTAGTTACAGGTCATTATATCTTAACTGGCACAATTAGTGACTTATTCCTGGGAGTGTTTAGAGGGTTTATATAAGAAATAGATTTATTGACTGCTTTCTTATCATGTGTAAAGTGCCTGTTCCATTTTGGAAACCAATTGTGTCAGTGTGAGTGGTCAATTTGTATTACACTTGTGGATAACTGTTATATGTGCATACAATGGCTGATGAAACTGTGAAATGCTTTACATTGAAATTGACTGAATTGCAGTTCAATACAATCAAACACTTGTTTCAGCATTATGAATGGGATTTTGAAGAATGTATTGTTGGACAAAATAAAATATATGATGAACCACATGTGGAATTGATTGAGGAAGATAACATCCAGTCATCTCAAATATATACTTTCAGTGGAAATAATAATAACGTAAATGATGGAAATGAAAACCCTGATCAAAATCCAAATGGACAAAATCTAAATCCTGCTGAACAAGATAGAAGTAATGAGTGTGAGTTTTGCTTTTGTACACCGTGTGTAACTTCAGTTCAACATTTGTGGTTAGGGGAACCTGTTCAACCTCATCCACGAAATTCAGCATTACGTAAGGAAAAATATAAAAAGATTTGGAAAATGATGGACAGAAGAGAGGCTTGGCGTTACCCAAAATACATAAGGAAAAAAGAACAGTTGTTAAGGCTAACAGAAGGTGATGAAACTAATGTGTGGACCCTGAGGGAACTAATGCCTGAATGTATTTTAAACCAGGTTCGGTCAGCGTATCCAAATCCAGTTGGGCAACCATATATGGGACATAAATGGTGGTGATATAATATATATATATATATATATATATATATATGATATATATATAAACAAACATTATAATATAAACAAAAATTATCAAACTTTTTTTTATAGAGATATTTTAATGAAAAAAACACAGTTTTACTTCTTACTTATAAAAAAAGATAGACTTGGACATTATTTGAAAGAAAACCTAAAACTTACAGAAATAAATAGATAAAAGAAGTGTGCAGAATTCTTCATACACCCTGTAACTGGTGAGTACACTGCATGTTTATCTGATAAGAAGGTAGTATGGCTCAATGTTGTGCCCTGAGATGACCCTTTCTGTTTACATCTCCCCAGTAGCTACTGTTTACATCACATGACCAGGGTCAAAGGTGAAATTTCAAATTAACTGTCATTTTCCTGTTGAAAATTTCGAAAATTTGGACTATAAAATATATAATTATAGTGCTTTGAGGGCAGCTTCAGAAACAGCATATAGTTTGATTAGTAGAGGATGAATTCATGCATCAATGAGAGCATTCTTTTTAAAATATGATGTAGTATTTTCAGAAAAAAGTCAGAAATATATGTCCTGAGTGAAGACAGTCTGAGTTCTATTTGAATTTGAATTGATTGACATTTTGTGGGCGGAGCTTTCCCTTTTATACTTGAGCCTGGGGTTTAACTGGCCTATTGTTACAGTATATATTAGTAGATTTAACTGGCCTATTGTATGTACGAATAGATTTAACTGGCCTATTGTATGTACTAATAGATTTAACTGGCCTATTGTATGTACTAATAGATTTAACTGGCATATTGTATATATTAGTAGATTTAACTGGTATATTGTATGTACTAATATATTTAACTGGCCTATTGTATGTACTAATAGATTTAACTGGCCTATTGTATGTATTAGTAGATTTAACTGGCCTATTGTATGTACTAATAGATTCAACTGGCCTATTGTATGTACTAATAGATTTAACTGGCCTATTGTATGTACTAATAGATTTAACTGGCCTATTGTATGTACTAATATATTTAACTGGCCTTTTGTATGTACTAATATATTTAACTGGCCTATTCAACCATTGAGCATGTTAGCGGTGTATCAGCATGGTTTTCCAATTAAGAGATAACCATGTGAAGATTTTTAATCTGGGTCCCAATCTGGGTCCCTGTTATCTCAATTCTAATGTTTTCCATTTAAATGCAGAAATATAAAGTAAAATTATACATATACATTTGTTTTTTCTATGAAAACTCAAATTCATGGGTAACGGCATTTTGTTGACGTTATCCAATGACGTCGCTTGTTACAACGTGATGTGACGTCACGTACTTTTTAGACGGTAACTCGCGCGTTTTACGGTCACAAATATAAGGCATAAGCCAACGGAGTAACGCGTTACATTGTAGTTGCATTAGAATTCCCAGTTTACGTTGATAAATATGTATTTTATACCATACACGTCATGTACTACTTTAAAGGGTACTTACTCATGAATATATATGGCTCACTGGGGAAGTAGTTTCAGTTCGACGAACATTCAAATAATCGGTTTATAAGCAATACATTGATATGTAAACTATCGCATTATATTTGTATTTAGCCTTTGTATCGGTATCTATAAATACGGTTTCAAATATATTTTAGCGAAACGGGTTGTAGGGAGCGGGATTGTAAAGCGGGAACCCTAAGCTCGGACTTGTTCTTGTTTACTCATATCAGCTCTTCCAAGAATACTGATAACCACCATACCACCGTAGTATTTCTAACACGTAATAGTTTAACACCTTGCACACAAAGTTATTGATTACTGAATACAAATCGAGATATTGTTTGTTTTTTACAGATACTCCACTTTTTAATTTGATAAAATATATACAAACAATGTTAAACTGTGTGTATTTTTGATATATGATGGAATTTATACTCTATTCATTTGAGGGGTGTGATTAAATATGTTAAAAATGTCTTTATTGTAATAAATGGCATTAAATATCGGATTTTTAAAGGGATTCCCATGTTTTTAAGAAGTCCCATAAACACCATAAGCATATTGGATAGATGTAAATGTGCTTTTACTGGAAAATTATAATGCTGTCTGTTTATAGGTACGATGTGCTCTATTCGAATGTATGAAGCAAATGATAACCTGCGTTCAATTTAATCGTTTCAATACTCGAATTCGCCATGGGATGTTGAAAATGAGGGTGGTGAACATTAATTTCAAATAAAGACTAGCCCACAAATAGCCATAGGTTGTGTAGCTTGAAATACCCGTTTCGCTATGTGCTGTTGAGTATGAATTTAAAATAAACAGACTCCTACAAAGAGCCGTGCGATTTACGTATAGGTTATGTAGCTTTAAATAAGCTTAATCCCCATAGTTTGGTGAATATGCATTTTAAATAATCAGACGCCTACAAGGGGCCATACGATTTAAGTATAGGTTATGAAACTTTAAAAATAACTTATTCAACATGGGTTTGCGAACATGAATTTAAAACAAAGATACGTCTACAAATAGCCATGCAATTTAGGTATAGGTTATGTAGCTTTAAATAACCATATTTGCTATGGGTTGGTGAATATGAACTTAAAGTAAAGTCACGCCAACAAAGATTCCTGCGACTTTTATTAGACATCATTTTTGTCAGGTTTGGACATTCCGTTTATAGGCAAATCGTTGGCATTCCTATGGGTACTAAATGTGTACCCCTTGTCGTAGATTTGTTTGTATATTGCTACGAACGTGTCTTTATGTTAGGCCTTTCTACATGTAGACAAGCTGATGTCATCGAGGATTTTAATAACACCTCAGGCTATCTGGATGATATACTTAATTTGGATAATCCTTTAAGTTACTTTTCTTCTATGGTTCCTAACATTTATCCTTCAGAACTAAAACACAATAATTTACTGTAATAATTACAGTTTTCATACCTCACCCGTGGGCGGCGCTAATGTGTATGGTTTTCGTAAGAATTACACTTGCTTCTACGTGTTCAACTGTAGGAGTGTGAAATTGTGCTACCGTTGCCTCAAGGGTAAGTCATATAATAAGGGTTTTTGCGTGGACCCCCTTGGACATGCCATGAGGGCTTGAATTGTTTGGGTAGGTGGTGCCAAATGTCATTGTTTTCCAATTAGGGTCATGTTGCACATCAGATTAAATACCATTGCACTGACGCACAACTTGCCTTAGGGTCATCTTTGGTGGTGAGAATGGGTAAACATGTAAAACTTAGTTTAGATCTGACGTTTGTTCTATTGGTTTTACATAACCAGTACACTTACTCCTACACGCTTTTACTGTAAGTGTGTGAAATTGTCTTTATATTGTCGTTGGCTCAATGGTAAATACATATGTGATGAGTTTTTGCGTGAGCTCTATGTGTAATGCCCTGGAGTCTAATCTTGATGGGGAAGGCTGCGTCGACTTTTTTCAAATAGGGTAATGTTGATATCAAATTGAATGCAATTGCAATAGTTGTTTATTGACGCGACATACATGCTCTAGTGTCATCGTGGGTGGTGGGGAGGGTCAACATGTAGAACTAAGTGTATCTGTGATGTTGATTTTATCCTGATTCTCTGCTTGCATTACATACTTAAATTTTTTTATTGGGACGGTGGCGTTTGATGTTTGTCTATGATCTTTCTTGTCGTGCCCTTAATGGTTTATTCTCTTGTTTCTCTGGCTTCTGCCAAGTCATTGAGTACCTTCATTGTGGCTTTCTTGGCTATTTTCTTTTTGTATTATATTTACACCAGCATATTTGTGTTTTACTTATATTGCCTACTGATGCTGCCTTGTTGGTTAGAGATTAGATCATGCGGGGGATTTCTTTATTTTTAATGGGATGACAGTAGGGTAAATGTGAGGTTTGGTTCACCCTAGAACCGGTTTAAACCCCCCAGTGGCTTACTTTGCCACTGACCGTTCCAAGGCGGTAGCCCTATTGTCAACTATTTTGTGTTTGTGATGTCGTTTGCATTTATTTTTGCTTTTGCCTTCTTGTTTGTCTGTTTGCGTGTTTGTTTCTGTGTTTTGTGGTTGACTGTCCTCCTTGAATGCTACTTTCCCTTCCGATCTTTTTATATTTCCTTATCACTGGTGCAAGTGGGAACATATGCCACTAATTAAAACGTGCTGGGATATGCGATAGCGCGCTATTGACTTGCTCTAGTTTACGTTTATTTTGTGTATGTGACTAGTGCAAACTATATGTACATTTGCAACTACTGTTTGGCAAATATCTGTACTTTTCATTTGTTTGTAGTTCTGTACAAACACTGACACACTCGAGCATTCAGGAATTTGCAAAATCAGGAGAATAATTAAGAATGAACTGATATTGTCCCAATATAAACGATTTAACATTGTATTCTGATGTGTATACGCCCTTTATAAACATAATTATTTGGTAAATTCATAAATGACCTTACGTTCCAGATGTGTTACAAGCAAGAGGTATGACACTACCTTTTGCTACATGTATTTTTGTTGTTCGTGTTTCAGCAAATATTCATTTTGATTAAGGCTAAAACACGACACTTATATTCAATTTATATCCAAACAAAAACACGGCACTTTGAGGTTAGATAATCAAATACACGAATCGGTGTGTTACCTTTATCTTTTGGGCCAAAAATTGTCTTTCACATTAACATCTCCATTTGTGTCCATGGTTGTAAAATTGCTGTAACAAAGAGACATGTTTTAGTTACGATTTAGTGCGATATGTCTTAAATATTCTTAAAAAGGAAGATGCAAAATAGTATGAGAGTGGACCTTTGCAAACGGCCGATCACGACACATACGAAATGTTGCAGTCTCGGTTTGATTGAGACTGTTCATGAACGGTAGTGAAATATGCTAGCTACCGCTCACGCCCTCTAGCCCCGGGTTGAGCAGAACTCAATATTCATAAAATCAAAAATGCATAATTTTAACCATCCCGAAGATGGCACGCATATGGCGGTGGACATAGACGAAGTTGACATGAAATTAAAATAACGCACACTTTGAAAGGTACACGTGCAATCAAATATATATATTCAGATGCAAAGTGTAAGATATATTACAGATACAGTCAGTACATTTGAAAACGCAACACTTTTGATTTTCAATTATATTTAGTCCGCTGTTTTTTTTTGTGTTAAAATCAAGATTGTATTTCATGTCAGTATACAAATATCTTTGTCACAAAAGTTAACATATGACGATACACAGTTGAATAAGATTTGCTTTACTTCTTTCAGTTAAAACATATTTTGCAAGGATACTTTAATTCCACTCTAGAAATTTAAAACGCAATACCAAGAGTTGCGTTTTCGAAAGTACTGAGTATACAAGGGCTGACAAAAAGTATTGACTTGAAACTGATAGTGGCAAACGAATGCAAGCACGTATGTACGGGGTTTATATCGCTGTTAACAATCGGTCTGTCACATTGCGATTGTGTCGACGTGTAGCAGTGAGCTCGAGCTCCATGCTGAACTTTATTATACTGCAACACTGGAATACCTCGAATAAATCTTCAACCTCCCGCAAGCGACTCTACCATTAAACTAGCTATGATGAGAGACACAGAAATCAAGCGTATGCATTCACTTCCTAAAAAAGATAGCTGCAGTACAGGCCTATATTTTTAGTTTTTCTCTACATCGTAACAAATTCGCCGGGATGTCCAATTAAATATGCTGACAACTGTATCTCTACATCTTAACGCATTCGCCTGGAGGCTAATTAACATATACACGCATAAATAAATACAATTATAGCTCATATGAGTGGGATCACATTTACGCATTCAACCACACACAGCTATATTAAGACAGTGACAACGAACGTTTGCGGATCTTGAGGATACTGTGAATTCAGTAAATAGTATACCATAAAGGGAGATAATTTGAACTCACTACGGCAACTTTCGAAATTTGGGATCTCGCAAGAGATTCACGTTCACAAAACAGAATTATATATACTCTGTAAAAAACGTTTTGGACCATGGCAGTGTTCGAACCCGTACAATGATCGCTGAACCATGACATTCGACCAAAACCCTTATTATCTCAGTTGATAATTCACAATAGATCAATAATCAACAATAATTATCGTTTACAATGAAAGTTTGTGAAAAAATAATAATCGTTTTATTGGTTACTCGAATGTGTCCGTAACTGTTACTTTGTATGGGCTTTGCAACATTTTTTACAGACCCTTTGTGTGTTTGCGATATTTTCTTGTTTGGAATTTAATGATTCTGGTACCAAATTAACCGGGTAGGGTAGACCGTGATTACTAAAAAAAGATACTTAAATTCTATCCACTAGTTTTATTTTTATATGACTTATATACCCTGGCCAAAACTTTTTTTGCCGAGTATATATAGTAATCTTAAATGCATCTAGTATTTAATACATTCTGTTTAGACATTGAAGGAAGCTAGGTATTATAAAAAGCAAAAACTATATGATAAAAAAAATGAATACATTTTTGCTTATACTAATTTCTTGTTTGGAAACACCAAAAACAGAATACTTTGGGACATGATATACATTTTGTTTTGATTAATTAATTTATTTGTCGTTTGAAAACAATTTAAGCTAGGAACAATGTAAGTTTAGATAGAAAAAAATAGTTTTTTTTATGGTAAATACACCAGAGTT
Organism: Cyrtodaria siliqua; assembly: GCA_037043455.1. Classification (NCBI taxonomy): domain Eukaryota; kingdom Metazoa; phylum Mollusca; class Bivalvia; order Adapedonta; family Hiatellidae; genus Cyrtodaria; species Cyrtodaria siliqua. Next base: position 73,950 of record JAWPHD010011028.1, on the reverse strand, counting down.
GAAATTCGTTTAGTCTGTTATTAATGTGAAGAAAGGTAACATTACCTTTAACGTGTCTTTTGACCACAATGGTTACACCGTCAAACAAGGTGTTGTAATTGACGTGAATAAGTTAAAAAGCCATTTGACAGAAAACAGGTGGCCATATAGTTCAGGTATTCGAAAAAAAGTAGTTTCTCAAATAAACATAGGATTGACTAAACGAACATAACGTGAACAAAGAAAAGTACACAGTCGAATTAGCTGTAAAAGTTGCAGTAATATGGTATTAGTAAAGGTAGTGGTAGTCATAACAGAAAATAAAAAACGGAGATAAAGGTCGCCTCAATATGAATATGACCATTAAGGGAAGTTCATGCATGAACCTCAATATTCGTGTGTAGAAACTGGTGTACTGAAACAGTGAACAGACTAAATGTGCAGGATATATACGCATTTGTTTGGTAGTTATGGTCAAAGGGTCAAACGGAGAAATACCTTTGTATGGTAATTATAGTGTGCTGAACAATATTGGTCTTAAATTAACGGTCATCATATGACTAGTAGACATTCGATCGAAAACATTGAGTCCAGAAATACCTTAGTTAGGTAATGTGCTGTGTTTTACGGCATTTGTCTTTATTAGGCGGTAATCACGACACCCATAAACGTAATATACTGGTTTAGTAGATAAGTAGTGAAGTATTGGTTATGGAGATTATGGATTGATAAAGCAGGGGCGGATCCAGGATTTCAGCTTAGGGGGGCGTAATATTTTAGTCAGATTTCGGGTCCGTCTCTAGCCTCATAAAACGGTTGCGGTAGTGCATTGATAGGGTAAAAAAAGTCCGTTTTCAAATAAAAGGATTTAAGAATGTGTTAATTAAACCACTTATTAGCCATTAAGCGTCGAGCGAGCGAAGCGAGCGAAAAAAAAATTGTACTGAGGGCGTCCAACGAAATTGTTTGATATTTTATCTACAGTAACATGAACATACATGTATGAATAAAAAAGTCCGTTTTCAAATAAAAGGATTGAAGAATGTGTTAATTAAACCACTCAGTAGCCATTATGCATCGAGCGAGCGAAGCGAGCGAGAAAACATTTTATACTGAGGGCGTGCAACGAAATTGTTTGATATTCTATCTACAGTAACATGGACATACATGTATGAACAATGGACATACATGTATGAACAAAAAAGTCCGTTTTCAAATAAAAGGATTTAAGAATGTGTTAATTAAACCACTCATTAGCCATTACGCGTCGAGCGAGCGAAGCGAGCGAGAACATTTTTTATACTGAGGGCGTGCATCGAAATTGTTTGATATTTTATCTACAGTAACATGGACATACATGTATGAATAAAAAAGTCCGTTTTCAAATAAAAGGATTGAAGAATGTGTTAATTAAACCACTCATTAGACATTATGCGTCGAGCGAGCGAAGCCTTCGATCGAGAACATTTTTTATACTGAGGGCGTGCATCGAAATTGTTTGATATTTTATCTACAGTGACATGGACATATATGTATGAATAAAAAAGTCCGTTTTCAAATAAAAGCATTTAAGATAGCCATTATGCGTCGAGCGAGCGAAGCGATCGAATACATTTTTTATACTGAGGGCGTGCATCGAAATTGTTTGATATGTTATTTACAGTAACATGGACATACATGTATGAATAAATAATGTCCGTTTTCAAATAAAAGGAATTAAGAATGTGTTAATTAAACCACTCATTAGCTATTATGCGTCGAGCGAGCGAAGCGAGCGAGAAAAAAAAATACACTGAGGGCGTGCAACGAAATTGTTTGATATTTTATCTACAGTAACATGGACATACATGTATGATCCGGAATTTTTAGGGTGCGCGCGCCCCCCTGGATCCGCTAGTGTAAAGGATATGGTAGATGGTAGATGACACGTGGGAAAATTAAGGTAGTAAATGTAAATGTTAAGCGATGAAATAAGGGCTAATTATTGATGTTAAAATCAATTGAAGTAGAGTCTTTCGCTTTGCTGTAAACAATTGAAGTAATATGAAATAATGCATATGATACGCGTGCGACTATTGTTTTAAGAGGTAAGAGTATTGGGTTTATAATGCCATGAAGAAATATAAAAAGATCGGACAGGGAAAGTAGCATCCAAGGAGGACAGTTAACTACAAAACACAGAAACAAACACGCAAACAGACAAACAAGAAAGCACAAGGAATAATAAATGCAAGCGACATCACAAACACAAAATAGTTGACAATAGGGCTACTGCCTTTGAACGGTCAGTGGCAAAGTAGGCCACTTCGGGTTTAAACCGGTTCTAGGGTGCACCAAATCTCACACTTACCCTACTGTCATCCCATTAAAAATAAAGAAATCCCCGCCATGATCTAATCTCTAACCAACAAGGCAGCATCAATAGGCAATATAAGTAAAACACAAATATGATCGTGTAAATATAATACAAAGAAACAATAGCCTAGAAAGCCATAATGAAGGTACTCAATGACTTGGCAGAAGCCAGAGCAACAAGAGAATAAACCATTAAGGTTGGCATGTATTACAGTAATGTCATATTGGTCAGAGATAATTGGGTTCGACTGTACTACAGGAAAGATGCACACATTTGCCAAATGTTATTAAGCAAGAACATGCCATTAGGTCACTGTGAAGTGCATGTATTTTAACTGGGTTAAGTATAAAACGGTGGCCGTACCAGGCATACCACAGAATTAATTTAAAACGCACTTATGAAAAGTCGGGCATTGCACTAAACGAATTGAGGTGATAAGGTTACCTTGTACTCTGAACAATGGGAAGGTTGTATTTGCATTTTGTCTGAGAAGTAGTTTAATTACGTTGTTCGTCCAAAGACCTCGAAATGACCACAATCTCTTAAAAATAGTATATAAGTCGGACAGGAAATGCAACTTTCACAGAACACAGTAAACCCCAAAATACGCAGAAGGACAAAGATGAATGGCAATGTTAACAAAGAATAAAGTCATATGACGTCACAAACACAAAAAGGTTTGACAATAGGGCTACCTTAAGTTATGACGTATGTGTAGTTGGTCATCTTAATAAATTTATATTTTAGTAGCTAGATGACCAAAACTTAAAGCTTGAGGGAAGTTGTAAATTATAAAACAATAAGATGGCCGGGGCATCTCACTCAACTAGCAGAGTGAGAAGGTCACCCGGGTTTTGAGCAATGGACGGCTTATATAAGTACCCAGTCTGAAAAGTAGTTTAATTAACTTGTTTACTCCAAAACCTCGTTTGGTGACCCACATAACTGGTTTCAGCTAGATATTTGGCCCTGAACCTGACCACGTGATGATGAAGAATCTGTCACATAGAATGGGTATATAAGGGATGATAAATCCACAGTTCAAGAGGAGATTAGATTGAGATTCAGAGAGAGATCGACTGGAGTATTGGACTCCATAAGTGGAAGCTTGGTGTGTCCCGGTCGTTGCGAGATCCGGTCGGGCGCAGACTCGAACACACGCAGCTTAAGATAGAAGACTACTTGTACACTGTTAAGACAGCGGACTAATTCGAACTTGTATGCTTTAACTAATAATTCTTATGTGTAATTTGTGAAGGAAGATAGAAGTTTAATAACGTATATTATAGACTATCTCTTGTGTTAAAGACTTCACTATAGTACATCACTTACAAGTTGAACTCCAAGCGGAAAACAACATTGGAAACTTGAATATACACAAATTATCATGTACATGTATATATGAATATGAAAAAAGTAGATATAAAAATCGAATAAGAAAGTAGCATTTAAGGACGACAGTCAACCATAAACACACACAGAAACAAAGAACAACATTAAAGATGAATTAAAGGCAAGATATGACATCACAAACAAAAAAGGTTGACAATAGGGCTATCGCCTTGGAACAGTCACTGGCAAAAAAGGACGCTGTGGGTTTAAACCAGGTTCTAGGGTGCACCAAAAATTACTGTTACCCTATTGTCATCCAAGTAAACGGGACAGTGTAAATGAGTAAAGCCTTAAAAGTCATAAAGTAAGTACTCATTGACCGGGTAGAAGCCAGAGCAACAAGACAATACGAAAGTTACCTGAATCCCTAATTTGTTTTCTACAGAATTGAAACCGGATCACTAAAGGATCAGAATTACAAACACATGTAAATGTTTTATAACTGGATAATCTTAATTATAAGAGAAATGATAAGAGACTGAAAGTTTTTCTATATAACTCCATGCAAAACATGTGATCCGTGGCGCGGGGTATTTTATTGACAGTAAGGTTATGGTTCGTACGAACAGGCATATACAAGAGAGGTATAAACATATAACGTTTTAAATTCTGATCCTTTAACCTTTGGAACTCCATTAACAATATGTGATAGCTTCTCCGTTTAAGCCAGCGGGACTCAGTCACCCAGTCTGCTTCATTTCTTCAGTAAGGTGTATGCTACGCTGATTCAAAGATCAGGCAATTAACCCTTAACCCGCTACATATCAATAATGGACTGTTCTTTCTTTGAATTAAGACCATTCCATTCATGTGACAAAGGCATTACTCGCAGGCTGACCTGGGATTACAATGGACAAAAGGGCTATTATAGTCGTACTTATCGGGTTAAGAGTTAAGACAGTTACAGTTTGGACAAACCAACACTAAAAGAAGTATATGAAAAAGCCGAACAGGAAATGTAGCAATCACAGAATTCAGTCATCCAAAACACACATTCTAAAACACAACAATTACAGGGATAATCAGAAGCAAACTATGGACACCCAAACATAGATTGTTTATTGTTTTTAAGCCAAGTATGACCTAGTGCATACAACACTCGTCTACGAACGGCGAGACGATTTTTGATAATGATAATGCGCCGTCCTCCGACTTGCACATGCGTTTGACTTTTTGTGTGGGCTTTCCGCAGAGATTGTCTACGCTTGACATATACAGTCCATTTAAACTGGTACACTGAATTGTATAAGTGTACAACTTACCTAAAGTGAAGACTAATCATGTGTTATCTATTTCACACTAAAATTGTAATCCACAAAAAACATTTTGATATGAAGTTTAAACCTAGGTACTACGGCAAAACACAGGTACATTGACGTCATACAAGAATGTATACACACAGTCTGAAATTGTCCACACGTTTTTGGTCAAACGCAATGAGTCGTCACGGGGTGCATCTATAAATGTCCGTATGTAAAAAAAGCACCCCAGACGTCAAATAAATGAGACTAAGGCCAATCATGTTTATATACAAATACACGTTTGTTAGATGACATTTTGTTAGATGTACATGTTCTTAGACTAACACAGCATGATCATGTCACAGAATCCTCTCGGTCCTAAAAGGAAAATATATACTTACGTTTTAGCAAGTTTTCATTATGTCGAAATTAACTGTAAAATGTAGCAACATTTTGACTGTTGTCTAATTGGGAGAGATAGTTTGGTAATATTTAAATATCAAAGATAAACCATTATCTTATAGCTTATATTGCAACAAGAAATAAACATGACAATCGTTATTTTATGGAATAGAACCAAAAGGAAAAACAAAACATTCTCACATAGACACCTGTGACGTTTTTTTCATTGTAACAATAGAAATGGCCTAGTTTGGACAACATAAGGGAAAGAGAAAGAATTACCACACCTGGTGAATTTTCTTTTTAAGAACTGAGAAAAATGCCAACACTTTGTAAATCAGACCAGTGCGCCACTATTGTCCATGCACAAGTCTTTTATTCCAAGTAAAATATAACGACACATGGAACCCAGGGAGTTATTGAACGATCTTATGACAGTTATTGTCATCGTTTTCGTTTTGAAATTCCGTTTATTGTCATTGTTATAAAGTTCCTTATGCAGGTGCATTCCATACAAATTTGACCAGTTATAGTTTTTCCAAAATATTGTTTAGGAAGTATAACTTTCTGGTCGGGAAATATGTTTATCTCTGCGGGTAGGGTAAGCAAAATTTCAGTAACACACATATTGTTTTAATGATACCGAGGTTTCTCTAAGTTCATCACAATACTGTCAGAAACATTCATGTTTTTCCTTTTTAAGTGCATTGTCAGCGAAAACCAACTTGTTAATACCGCTGCTGTACAACAGGCTGGCGACAATTGCTAATGTAACAGTCCTAGGAATATATAGATAAAAGTAATTTAAGGATAATCATGATAATTGTCGAGTCGTTCATGGTAAAGTAAAGTTGATTTGATGGGTGAAGATAAGGAACTCATGTCCTTGTAAGTCGAAAGGTGAATATATGAACTATATGTACTTTGAATACTAGGAATGATCAATGTTATGTGTTTTTGTTTTTTCATTTATGATAGGAAGTGTACTATTTTAACAATGACATACTCACCTAGTATAAGCTCTATTAATGCACCCAGCTGTACAGGTATTCTCTGATGGCTATCTGGCTGGAAGAACTGTAATACATCTAATTATACACACACACATACACACCTAGTACATGTATTAGATTAGATTATGTTTTTTTTTTTTTCATTTTTGATTTAGGAAATGTTCTATTTTAACAATGACATACTCACCTAGTATAAGCTCTATTAATGTACCCAGCTGTAAAGGTATTCTCTGATGGCTATCCGGCCGGCGGAACTGTAATACTTATAATTATACACACACATACACACTTAGTATTAGAGCGGTACCTACAATCATAAGGTTAATAATCAGATAAATACACAAAACACAGAGTAAATATAGTTTCAGTAAGAGACATTTTAGTAAGAGAGATATCATATATGTGTAGTAGTAAAAACAGTGTTTGAAAACATTAATGGTTGGTTTCGGATCGTTACTTATAGTGAATTTTCACTGAATCGGACTTTTTAGTCATTAGCTCTGCATGTATGATCAACCATACATACCCATTTGGTAATAAATTAAAACATGTTAATTTCAAAGGAGGATTGAGAATTGTAATGCAAAATTAGACCATGAATTGATGTTTTCGCAGAAATAAGTCATCCGAAATCACGTTATCGCACTGCATCGTCTGCACAAATGAGGATATTAACAGGGCAAAACCACTTAGTGCCGTATACTTTCCGGCCATAGCAATAACTACCATGAATATTCAACGGTAAGAATAATGCTATTCCGAATTCCGGTATAATATCTTCTTGTTTGAGAGTATCTGTTAATAGTCTTTCAAATATGATAAGCCGTTAAACTATCATTTATTCATTTATTTCGTCGTTCTGATTTCTTAGAGCGATATAATAATAATAATAATAATAATAATAATATAATTTAATAATAATAACAATAATATTAGCACTACTACTTCTACTACCAATATTAATGATAACAGTTGTACAAATAATGCTAATGTTTGTTTTTTAAGAGGATAACAGATTTGAAAAAGATATCAATGTTATATGGTACGTTGTATGATAGTATTATCCCTTAATGATATTACATTCAATTGCATTTTTGTTTCTGCTTCACATGCATGTTATTATTTTTGTTTCACCGAAATTAATTATTTATTAGATAAATCAATAGATTAATCAAGCAAACTATAGAGTAACGTCTGCAAGAAATTTAACAGGAAGTGGGACTTTTTTAATAAATATATATAGCACATTTCAGGTTCAAACAATATATTATTACACTTCCTTAACAAAATCTATCTCTGTTTGTTACTTGGTATCAATTTGTGTTCATCATAATATTTGATACAAACAACCAATATTAACACTTATTTGTGGCCTTTACACTAGACAAATCAATGCGTTAACAGACCAGATACGAGTCTATGCAATATAACTGCTAGATATCATATCTTCAGTAGATTGTAAATTATGTTTAAATATCATATATTACATAATTGTCTCTGATTTATATAGGAAATACTGGGAATAGAAAGGCTATATTTACTCGTTTGCTCTACTGGGAAATATTTCCCAGTACGGAACATTGCTCGGCCTTTTCCGTCAGTGGCAGAAATGCCAAATGACGTTGCGATTGTTTTACGGACGTCTTCGTCAGATTTCGTCACTAGGAAATAACGATTTCGGAAAATAACGAAGAGTTCCGGTTCCACTTGTTTTGTTTGTATGACGTAACGTCGTCTTGGATGATGTAACGTCGTCTTGGCGTTCTCGTGCAAACTGGTGTAAAAAGGCGTGAATCATTAAAAATATTAATAAAATATCATTTTAAATTATGTAATATATAGTTTAATAACCAGTGTTTTTGAGATACTGAAAATATCTCAAAAACACTGGTTATTAAACTCTATATATTTCTGTTATCTACGCTCATTATGTTTTAGTTGTGTTTCTTGTTGCTCTCAGCTTTAGTTTTGTATTATTTATATATAGTTCACTATAGCTGTCACATACATATTTATCTGCTGTATCTTCACGGGTCTTGAAACTTCATATGTGCATTGCCCTTGGTGAGAGAAGGAACTCTATTGCTTTTGAGGTCACTGGGCCAAAAGTGAAGATCCCCATGACCTTGTATGTATCTACACATTCGGTGCGACAACTCCGTAAATAAAATATCCATTTACTTGTAGGTTAATTGTCCATTGTCGAAAAAGAAACTTTATTGCTTTATGGATACGTAGACCAAGGTCAAGCTCGTATGGACATACACATTAATAACTCCAGCAGAATTACACCTACGATTATGAAAATTCAACGTTGCATTGTGTTTGGTGAACGGAATCCTGCAGCTTTTCGGGTCAGTATTTGTTCCGTGCGATAACTATGCACATTTAACACTTACGCTGCCCAAATTTCGTACATTATGTTTGTCGCTTTAGCATTATTTAACTTCTCACTATGATATTGTTTATTTGCCAGTTCTCATGGACAATGCACATGCAAATTGTTGCAAGGTGGGATTTATTTGTATATATTGAACATAATAGATGAAACTACCTTTTGAATCATTATTTACATAGAACTTCGTTAACTGAGCGTAAACGAACTTAACTTAAAATGCAACTTTGTTCACTTAAAACACAAGCAAATTGGATAAAACAGTTATAAAATGTCCCTGTTGAGAGAATTAAAACTGCAACATTGCAGTACGTTTTTTAACTCATGTAGTGTCTCTGAGGTGATTATTTGATTTCTTATGCTATCTGTTTTCTGATTAAACATGGCTGAATTAAGGTTTATGTTTTGAATGTATTTCAACTGGAACATTGTGATTGACTGTATGATGTGTATATTTTATGGCTCATTGGTTAAAAGGGCGCGCAGGGAAATGTATTTAATCGACCATGCATTGCCTTTTCAATGTTAATGGAAACTGAACTATCCAATTAAGTATACGTAGCTGTATAACGCACTGTTACTGCAAATGGTTAACCTTCACGCAAGATTCCATCTGCAATATTATAATTGCCTCAATAAAATATTAGATCAATGCTATTTTAGACACCATCATATTTTATTACAGAAAACTAAACATAGATACCAAATAAAGGTGTTTTATTCACATGCATAGTTTCTATTATTGTCGGAAGGGGTGCGTAAACGGGAAAATTGGTCGAATATACTATACATTTAGTATAAGGTAACCATGCGGATATACCGAATTATACCGATATATTACTACTTTATTACCTTGGCCTTTTTCTAGAAAAAAATTGTTCACGAAACTCTTATGCCACGTCCATTTTGCGAGTTATGACTCAGCGTCATGGCTGAGCTCCCTGTCCGACATAACGTCGTTTCCAGCAATGACGTCGCCTCATGGCTCAGAACGACGTAACGTCATTTGCTACTCACATTTTTACATTATACCAAAAAGGTACTTCAGTACCAAGCTTTCTTGGACCACATTGCGCGTCAAATACGGGTTCCAGGACATCAGCCTCGAACTCTGCAAGCACTCGCTAATGGTTTCAGCCTGTGATAGGTGGCGTAGGAGGTGTTGCACATTGTATTACCTCATGAACAGACTTAATAAAACCGAGTCTGCTACTTTTCTCTCTTGTTTGTGTTTGTTGCTTCCAAAGGATTCCCTTTACATTATTTGACGTTCACATTAGCGTTTGTTTAGTGTTGTGTGGCGGCCGTAAAAGGTCTCACCGGCTACAAATCAGTAGTGTTATTACTTACTGATCCTTAGGGATCATCAAGCCCAATCTGTGTGGTTTTAAAGTAGAATACAGTTTAATTAACCTATTGCGAACGTGTTTATGTGTTTAAAGCTACAGAGTCTCTATATCAATCGATTTCTTCTTTGTAGGCGTGTCTTTATTTGTAACTTCATGTTCACCAGCTTATGTCGAAATCGGGTATTTAAGAGAGCTACGACGCAGGACATCATTTATTGTATTGACATCGACCAGTGTACATCGTACATGTACACAGGCAACATTATGATTTACAGAAGAAAAAAAAGTTGCCTCTTTCGGGACTGGACAACACGACCTACTGACCTCAAGTCAGATGCTCTATCCGCTGAGCTAAAACGCTTCTTGAAAAAATGGTATACTAACTATTTATTAAGAGGCAAAATAACTTAACATGTTTCAATCAATAAATGTATAGTCCATCTTGTCGCATCTGTAAATTAAGGATGTTGGCTGGGCAAGTTTTGACATCTTCAAGTCTAAACATTTTATTTTTTAAATCATAGTTTTATTTGACAACAGCATTGTTTCATTTTTTCCATTCTAGTAGATATGGATATAATGTAGGATTTAAGATGGTAACATACCAAATTTTAAGCAAATAGTTTTTATTTTTATTTTTTCCGTCATTTGTGATCATTTTTTGTTGTCAACAAAATAGGGGGTATGGGTAGCTCTGAGTAGAATTTATCCTTTTGCTATCAAATAAATCATATATAAAAGTAGATACTGAGCTAATTTTATTTTCGATCTCCATATCAATATTGTGTCTACAGTATTTTACATTGAAAATGTCAAAATAACTCCAAAATGGGTGTAATTTAAAGAATTTTTAATAAAAAATCATTAGAAGCCTGGTGACCTATATATTTGTTCACTTGTTTTGAAAGAAATGTCATAGGACCTAGACATATACAAATTTTAAAAAAAGTTGATCATTAGAACATCATTTTTTATCTTGAATTAATTTTTCGGTAAAAACAAAAGTGGGTTGGGTACGGTCCATATATGTTTGTTTTTTAAAGTAAAAAGACGAATGAGGATTACAATTGTTTTGTATGATTTGAAAGATATGTATATATGCAATCGAAAATTAATTGTTGTTTTTCAATAAACTTAATGTTATGAAAACAATTGTGAAAATGTTCAATGACTATATTTTTCCTCTTTTTAGTGAAATTTTGAAGTTAGAAATATGTGCCTTCTTCAATGACGTATAGTGGGAAAAAAAGTGTGGTGACCTAGCCTTTTTTGATAATTTTGAATCCAAATTATACCAAAGAAGCTTTAAATATGAATTAAAAAAAAAATCTTATCACTAAGTCCTTTCCCAGCCAACCTCCTTAACATCACCTGGTGTAATATTATTTGTCATACTGCAAAGAAAATTCTCAGGATTTCATTGGTCAATGCGCCGTAGACATGAGCCCATGTCTACGTCTCGAGACGTGAACAGAGGACGAATTCCCCGTAGGTACAATACACAAAAACAAAATGGCGACGTTAACGTTGCCGATTCGTTTTGGAAACCGCCGATTGTTTCCTACCTATCGCTTTTCTGCGCTTTCCACTGTGTGTAAAAGTCTGAAATAACCGTATGTGTAATTGTTTTGGCAATTTTACAGATAATAAAACGTCAACATAGTGACAAAATACGTTTATTTTATTAAAAAATCCGCCAAAATCGACGTTAGAGCGATGACGTCACGAAAGTAAACAACGTCTAATTAGAGTTACGTTACGGGGAAATTGGCGCAATAAAAATGAAATCGTGTTTTTGGCTGTTTTTTTTCTTAAATAAATGGTTACAACTTTGAAGTATGACAAATTCGTTATTAGGATTCTTGACAGGGAACATGGGCTCACATTCCCTGCCTAACGGCTCGGGTGAATATACTTTCCAGGCAGGGAATGTGAGCCCATGTCCCCTGTCAAGAATCCTAATAACTAATAATGTTATCAATAAGATTCTAATATTCCGCCTCAAAACAACCATATCTCGACCTGTTATTTAGCGCTTGATGAGTTTGTGTTAAAATGCTACAACATAGCAATAAATGTCCTTGGTTTAGTGGTTAAACGTACATCTATCAAAACTTAAAAGCGCAACGTCTGTGGTTCAGATCCAGTTCCGGGCAATTACTTTTTTATCACATATATTCTGAAGCCGTATATTTATCGATGTTACCTGTATGAAGGCTAAATAAAAATGTAATATTTTACGCATCGATTTCTGCTTATATACCGATTTTGTGGTGTTCGTCGATTTGAAACTACGTCACATGTGACTCATTCATATTCATAAGTTATTACCAGTTAAAATAGAGACTCTGTAGCGTTAAACCAGTGCTAAGGGAGAGACGTTTCACAATTTAATACCTCTCATGAACAGACTAAATAAAAACCGATTCTGCTACTTTTCTCTCTTTTTGTGTTTGTTGCTTCCAAGGCATCTCCTTTGCAGTATTGACATTCGTACTAGCGATTGTTTAGTGTTGTGTCTGGTGGTCGTAAAATGTCACATCGACTACAAATCAAACTTCTCATGAACAGACTCAATAAAACCTGTGTCGGCTATTTTTCTCTCTCTTTTCAGTTTTTGATACAGGAATGGATAACAAATCTCACAGGCTACACTGTAGTGATATATGACCGTCTGAATTGCATTGTAGCAAGAGACTGACATGCCCGTTACTAATATCCCTCTACGACAGTTTAACTGTTGTTCAGCTGTCGGTAGGTTTATTAAATGTTGAGTTAACCTACTGCATTATTTCACCAAAACATCGTTTTGTAATTTTTGTAAACGACCTCAACGTCATTATTGACGTTTTTTACATAACCTACATAACACACATAATGGGTGTTTTTCTCCGTTGGAAATGTTAACAGGAAACAGCTTCGAACATCCTAATATTATAGGTTATTGAATTTGTATGGGTAAATATTACTTGGAATGAGTTGTTTTGGCAAAGGACGACGAGCTTGCGAGTCGTTCTGCGCCAAAACAACGAGTTCCAAGTAATATTTAGCCATACAAATTCAATAACCTTTTTATTGTATACTTCCATATTGTTTTCGATCACTGTTAATTGTATGACTATTACTTTTCATTGTATTTGTGTTATTTTTATAGCTTTTGATGGAATTCCTATCTTTTCATTCAGTTTCATTTTGTGTGAATGATTATTTTGCGCGAAAACGACGTCGACGTCGGATGACGTCATTAAAAACATCAAGCGATTTTCTAAAGTTTGTTTACCATTCGATAACGTTAAAAACAGTGGGTGAGTGACCATTTCAATTATTTCATCAATTTCTGCCATAAAAGGTTGGAAAAAAACACGTATTTCTTTTGTTGATACTGTAGGAAGGATTCCGTTATTTTATTTGAAAGTAGTTCCTTATTTCTATTTAGCGGCTCTTAGCAAGCACGAGAAAAAGTTTCGGTGCAATATCAATGTGTGCAATATCGTAGAATATTACACACTTAGCTCAATGCAAACTAAACGGGACAATATGAAAGTAAACAATTAATTGGGCTATACTTCTTGTAGCAATATGCGTATTTTGTACAGTCAGAATAGTAGTACGTTGCCGTAGCAGTAGAACCAAAACTGTGATAAACGGTCTCAAATGGTGTGATTTTAGTAGCACTACCAAAATGCTTTTAAAAAACGCTGCGCCAGCGTGTCTATGTGGTTGATCTGCCCGCCGGCAACACCCGAAACCCGACGACCAGACGTGTTTTTGACTACTTTCGAACTTTCAATCATACAGCAGTAGAACCAAAACTGTGATAAACGGTCTGAAATGATGTGATTTTATTAGCACTACCAAAAGGCTTTAAAAAAACGCTGCGCCAGCGTGTCTATGATGTTGATTTGCCCGCCGGCAACACTCGTTATCCGACGACCAGACGTGTTTTACTACTTTCGAACTTTCAATCATACAGCAGTATACAATCATACAGCAGTAGCAGTAGCAATAGCAGTAGCAAACATATGACGGTTGCGAAAGGGGTTTGTCTGTTAAACATGATTGTGGGAAAGTAGAAACAACATACTTGCGCGAAGAAAACATCATATATCGATGATCATATATCGTCGTAATTAAGATGATATTGACTCTACTGCTGCTACTGCTGGCAGTAGCTACTGCTACTGCTGCTACTGCTGGCAGTAGTTAGCAGTAGCAGTAGCAATAGCAGAAGCAACCATATGATGGTTGCGAAAGATGCAAAAGAGGTTGTCTGCTAAACATGATGGTGTGAAAGTAGAAACAACATACTTGCGCAAAGAAATAACATATATAGATGATCATTTATCGTCGTAATTAAGATGACTATTGACTCTACTGCTGCTACTGCTACTGCTGCTACTGCTACTGCCAACTTCACGTTTATAGGTAACAGGTAAGATGTGTGTACAATATGATATATACAAAATACACTATATTATGTGGAGAAGATAGCGCATCAACTAACAAGATAATACATCCATTGGACATGATATCATTTCAAGTACAAATGATAACATTGTAATTAAGAAGACACTATATTATCTGACAAAGACAGCATATGATCGAACAGGATAATATGCCTTAACGCAACATCGTTAAGACAGAGAGAGAGAGAGAGAGAGAGAGAGAGAGAGAGAGAGAGTTGGAAACACTGACAGTACTACACGTTCAATTGATTGCTGACTATTTATGCACATGCTATTTACGAAACAACAATACGACATATATTAATTGAAACATATATCACAATTAAATGATTTACATATCTATATCTGTGGATGGAAAACTTTGCGTCAAGTTTCGACAATCGGGTGGGTGGTAGTGTTAGGTAGTCAGGTAGCGAAAAAGCCAACACTCAACCATCCAAGCAACTATGTATTTATTTCAAAACTGCTTAAAATCATTGTCGCATTTAACTGGGATAAACAATCGGGTATTTAACTGGGATAAACAATCAATCGGGTATTTAACTGGGATAAACAATCAATCGGGTATTTAACTGGGATAAACAATCGGGTAAGTGTGAAGATTGATTCACCCCGGAAACTGGTTTAAACCCCAGTGACACATTTTTCCACTGACATTTTCAAGGCGGTACCCCTGTTTTCTTTATGTTTGTGGTGCCGTATGCTTTGCTTCTAATTATCCGTGATAGTGTTGTCTCTTTTGAATGAATGTATGTTTGTGGATGGCTGTGTTCTGTGAATGCTACATTTCCTGTTTGATTTTTCTAACTAATTGTATTCTTCATTGAAATAAATACTTTAAAAAGTGACCCTAGAAGCAACTAACACATACACGAAAGAAAAGTATCAGACTCGGTTTTGTTGAGTCTGTTCATGAGAGGTAATAATAAGATGCAACAACTCAAACATTTTAAAGAACCGGCTCTGAAATATCTTTGGACACTGTCACTTCCGTGTTATCTTCTTAAAACGCACACAAAAGGACCCATTAGGCAAAGTAATAGTAAATAAACGCTTATAACAGCAGTTCAACGTTCGATAAATTCCTCAAGACTGCCATGTGTCAAATATCTAAACACCTTTAATATCAGGGAAGCGAGAGTTAAACATTCACTATTTTTTATATCAGTAAACATGTTTTTTAAACAAAAATGACATCAGGTATTGCAATTAACCAACTCATAATTCATTTACTCTATTCAATAACGGGTATTTTAAGAACCCGTAATGAATCCTATACTTTTAATCATACATTATTACATGACGTGAAAGCCTGGACATAGTTTTGATAAACGGGTTTGTAAAGTAATGTTGATGTTATTTGGCGGGTTAATCTCTACCATCATTAATTACCATAGACAAGTGTGGCACTTATAGTAGAGTTGCAGATGTATCATATATACCATTACCAACGACATCTGAACGGTTATCGTGTTTATGATCTTCATATTCATTAGGGACAATGGTACTGATATTAATGTTGCAATTATAGCATAATAAATAACGGTTATGGCTCGTAAGCATTACAAGACATTTTTAGATAATTAAATATCATTGGATTTCCGATTTGTCAACATGTATTTAATTATACTAATGTTTGCCTGATGGCTGTATCTCCATTTTAAATCAAGGCTGCGGGTTTGAATC
Source organism: Cyrtodaria siliqua (assembly GCA_037043455.1). Taxonomy (NCBI): domain Eukaryota; kingdom Metazoa; phylum Mollusca; class Bivalvia; order Adapedonta; family Hiatellidae; genus Cyrtodaria; species Cyrtodaria siliqua. Next base: position 57,671 of record JAWPHD010011028.1, on the reverse strand, counting down.
CCACTGGGAGCTCGACTTGTAAGTGAGGAAGGTTTGATTCTTACGGATGGCAGGAGGTGTACAGTACTGGTTCTACCCAGGAAATGTGGATGGTCTGCCTCTACCACAAAAATATTGACTGTCATATATAACCTTACATGTCTTGAAAATTATGTAAAACACCATAGAAACAAACAAAATCCCATTTTAAACCTTTTCCTGTACATAATTTAACAAAGGCTGTTCATCTAAAACAACCGCTAATTTACTATAGTTTCCAATTCATGTTTTTGTGCAAATAACTGCAGCGAAAACTGTGCCGAATCACCAGGAATTTATGGACTTTTATTTCTTCTCCTGATTATAACACGCAAATCGATACGTCTGACTGCATTGTTTGGTTAAATCGCTTATTGTAAATGTCTCCTATTATATATTTCCATGATTAATATGTGTTAATCAAAACCTTTCCTACAATCATTGTTTTTATGTAAATGCCAGGGCCGTTACTCGAGATTGACACATATGTAAACATTGCCTAATATGAAAAAGGCACAGCCTAGACGGGGATTTATTCAGCTTGAGTAATAATCTTAGGCTTGGCAAGTTTTGACATTTTGAAGTCAAAGAATTTTATTTTTTTAATCATAGATTTATTTGACAACAGAATTGTTTAATATTTTACATTCTAATAGATATGGATATAATGTACTACTAGGCGAATTTAAGATGGTAACATATCAACTTTTAAGCATTTTTATTTTATTTCATTTTTATTTTTTTTGTGGATCATTTGTGTCGTCAGCAAAATAGAGGGTATGGGTAGCTCTGAATAGATGTTATCAGTCTGATTTAAAAATAAGAGTTTTGCTTTTCATTTGTGGAATAGATATATAAAAGTAGATACTGAGCTAATTTCATATTCGATCTCAGTAAAATTTTGTGTACAGTATTTTACACTGAAAATGTCAAGATACATGGAACTCCAAAATGTGTGTAATTTATAGAATTGTAATAAAAATCATTAGAAGCCTGATGACCTATATATAGTTTTACTTGTTTTGAAAAAAATCATAAGACCTTGTCATATACAAGTTTTTTTAAAAAAAAGTTGAGCATTATAACATACTTTTTTTTTATATTGAATTTTATTTTTTTGGTAAAAAAAGGGTGGGGTACGGTCCATATATGTTTGCAACGAATGAGGATTACAATTGTTTGGGGAGGTTTTGAAAGATATGTATATATGTAATCGAAAATTATTCTTTGTTTTTCAATAGTGTTATGGGGAAAAAATTGTGAAAACGTTCAGTGACTCTATTTTTCCTCTTTTTAGTGAAATTTTGGGGTTAGAAATTTGATTTGAAATTTTGGAGTCATCTTCAAAGAAATCTACGGGGAAAAAAGTGTGATGACCTACCTTTTTCAGATAATTGTGGATCAAAATGATATTTTTAAGACGCTTTAAAGGGAGTACATTATGTTTTCATGGAGGATTATGGGTTTGGCTTAAATTTGACAAATATTAATGATATATTGTATTCTAAAGGGACAAAACATAATGAATCAGCATAAAATGACTGTTTATTTACCACTAAATTCATTCTGCACATTAATATATGCTAACCTAGGTTACGCACCAGGGTTAATGTATGCGACTTAAGCCCAATTTCATTCAAAATCTATGGTGAATTCAAATTAAAGACATTCTCACCACTGCATCATCACCTGTCAACACTGTACCATCACCTGTCACCACTGTATCATCACCTGTCAACACTGTACCATCACCACTGTACCATCACCTGTCACCACTGTACCATCACCATATTTTAATTGATATGGCATTTTCATTATCAAATGATACATTTTTAAATTTTTTGATTTCTTTAGAAAAAACCTGATTTAAGTATCAATTTAATACAAATCTCAGCACTTCCTTTCCAAGTCAACCTCCTTAAAATATCAAACTGTATAATTGAGGATATTGCACTCATCTTCCTTTTTACGCAAAAAGGGGACAAAGATTTACATGCACGTGTTCTGGGATGAAAACTGAAATAAAAGTTCCTGATTTCATTAATCGAGATGTTGCGAAGGTGCATGAACGTACGTAATCGGATGCAATTGTCAGATTATTAAAGATATCGCAACATGCAAACTGAACTAAGGCATTGCCTATTAACAGTGTTAACATTGATAACAGACAAAAAGAAAAGCCGTTTGGTTTTAGTTTTCGTTTTGTTTATACTTTATTGTGTACGAAACAATAATTCTAATACACCCATACCAACGTCTAGTTTATAATTATATGCGCATCACCTGGGAAAGATTGGTTGACATCGTACAATGATGTATTAGATATAATTTCGAAGAACACGCTGGGATTTTATTAAGTAGTTTGGTACTTTGGTACTTTGAATTAGTGCAGCTTTCGATGTTCCTAATTCTAAAATATGCCAACTAAAATAATTCGGCATCATATTTTTTTATTAGCATTACCACCACAAACATCACCACAAATGCTTTTGCAAAATAAATTTTCGAAATATGTAATGTTAACGCAAGTGATGTACCGATTAATCTATTGTAACCCATCATCGGTTTGTTAGGCATCCGATTATGATGGTCGATTATAAAAGTCTATAATCGATCATCGGTTAAATGTAAAAGTGCTCTAACATTCAAAATAGAAATAAACATGATTATCCAGGAGACAACAGTCAGAAAGTTATTAATACTCTTGTGAAAATGAGTATGATACACAAATAAACACATTTATATCAGTTAGTATGATACACAAATAAACACATTTATATCAGTTAGAATAAGTTTGCAGAAAAGAATACAGACTTTCATAACTGAAAATAAAAGTATTATTAAACTTGTTTGCCAGAGGTTTGCATGTGAAAATCCTTATCGAAAAATTGTTTCGGTTGTAAAATTTGTATTTCTCAACTAATTTTCTAATTATAAACTGCGTTTTAAATTCTTATTTAGTTAAAAAAGGAGACAATTATAATAGCCTAATATATAATGTACATGTATTGTCAAAATTATTCACGGAAATGCTAGAAACTGGAGCCATCAGAATGTTTTATTCTCGGTTTATACTAATCTAAGTCAAATACCGATTCATTCCAGAAGAATATATATATTCATTTTTTTATTTCATTCCTTAAAAAACAACAGTTTTTAATGTATTATTACAGTTAAAAATAATTAAAAATTTGGCGATTCGCACTCACATCTCCTGCGCGTTACAGGCGAGCGCGCTACCACTTGGCCACGGCCGCAATCAAGTCATGGCACCATTAAACAGTATATAATTTAATGCCTTAGTCTGTTTCCACGACTCGAGGTACTTACGCTATATCTGAGTAGTAGAGTAAATAGAGTTGTTGTTTTTTAACCAAAATCAATTGAACTTATTCTGTTTAGTCGTATTTATCGATGATTAGTAACTAGCCTAAAACGCACTGAAAATGACGTAAAACACCATTCATCAACCATTCTTTATTTTAACAATCTGCGTAGTGGGCAAGGCCTGACGTAATAAATGGAAAGAGTCACTTGGTGAGATATACATAGTGAGATATACATAGTGAGATATACATAGTGAGATATACATAGTGAGATATACATAGTAGTCACTTGGTGAGATATACATAGTACACTTGGTGAGATATACATAGTAGTCACTTGGTGAGATATACATAGTACACTTGGTGAGATATACATAGTACACTTGGTGAGATATACATAGTACCACTTGGTGAGATATACATAGTACACTTGGTGAGATATACATAGTACACTTGGTGAGATATACATAGTAGTCACTTGGTGAGATATACATAGTACACTTGGTGAGATATACATAGTACACTTGGTGAGATATACATAGTACACTTGGTGAGATATACATAGTACACTTGGTGAGATATACATAGTACCACTTGGTGAGATATACATAGTACACTTGGTGAGATATACATAGTACACTTGGTGAGATATACATAGTACACTTGGTGAGATATACATAGTACCACTTGGTGAGATATACATAGTACACTTGGTGAGATATACATAGTACCACTTGGTGAGATATACATAGTACACTTGGTGAGATATACATAGTACACTTGGTGAGATATACATAGTACACTTGGTGAGATATACATAGTACCACTTGGTGAGATATACATAGTCACTTGGTGAGATATACATAGTGAGATATACATAGTGAGATATACATAGTACACGGATTTGAAATGATAAGTAAACAAAGTATGCATTAAATAGCCCACTAAAGTGTTATGTTATTGCGTAGCGCATCAAACTGTAGTATAATTATGTGCTCTCTCATCGCTAAGGAGTTGTTAGTGATGTGGTTTTGATGTTACAGTAATTCTCCGGTGTTTAGAGGTGTCGTGTTATTTGTATTCAGATCATAGAGAAGATACACATCAAACTCAATTCCCATAGCTCCAATTATAAGATACAAATAATCACAAATAGAGGCACTTTGTAATGAATTCCTATAAACTGCAGCCACTGTAAGTGACCGAACCAAGGACTTATAAAACACATGATATCTCTGAGCGAGGCATTTACAGAAATGACGAGAGCGCGCGCTTGCCTTATTTCCAAACATTAAACTATGAGAATGGGCGAAATAATTATTGAATTTGTTTTTTCAAATGTAGTTAAATAATGAAAAAATTGATGTCTAACACTTTTAAGTCCAATACATTATTTATTTAACAGTAGTTCTGATTGTTCTCTTTTTCAGTGACAAACATTTAAAAGGACGCCATTTCCATAAAGCGTTAGCACTGGAAAAATCGTATTCTCCATTTATTTCCCTGCTTCCGGTTAGGTATAATTGATAATTGGAATAATCTTCACTCATAAGTTAGTACTGTATAGTTTACTTGAGTTCTTCACGTTGAAAGCGCAACACACGAGTCTAATTAAGGTGTAACACGCCCATTGATTGTTGCATTGAGTTGTGTGTGAATTAAAATTTAAATGCCATGTTGTCATTCATATCTAGGCCCAAATTAAAAATGAATAACTTACATTCTCATCACAAATGACACATATTCTGCCAAAAAATCCACAGAAAAATGGGGGTCATGTATCTTCTAAGAAAGAACTTGTCTCATGAATGAATGGTCCCTTTAAAAACATAAACACTGAGATGCCATAATATTGTATTCATACACTCATTTCCATTTAAGCAAAATAAATTAAAAACTCACAATTTTAACATGGCAATGCTTGAAAAATGTAACAAATAGATCAACAATATGATATAAACCCAAAACAGCACTTTAAATTAGTGAAAATGCCTTTTTTTACAAAAAGAAATGAGAATTATTTATTGACGCCATTATGCGACTACCCCAGGCCGAACCCAGGCCGACACTTCCTGTGTTGCAATGGGTGTGCTACACCTTAAAATGCGAAATCGTGTCCTAGTTGCAAAAATTATTGGCGATTTTAAATTTAGAAAATATTATTCGAGACAACAGTTGAAGGGTTAAAAGTAGTCGCAAAGTCCCAAACATGAGGTTCTGTACCATATTCGTTGCAGAACATTCGCAAGTAAGACATTTTGTGTGTATCAGATCTGGCCTATACAAGCATTGTGACATACAGCAATAATCTCACATGAATGTTTCTTCTTAAATAAATTGTAGATGCGTGTGTCTTAAATGTAAATATCGGTCTCTAAATTAAAAAGGAGAGACTTTCTATAGGTAACTGTAAATCACTGTTAGCCATGCAATTTCATGAGAACATTGTGATATTCAATTTTGATTCAGATTATGAGGCCCACTCAATAAAGCCTTTTTGTGTGCAGTAAAATATAAACACACAACAGAAAGTTGTTACTTTATTGCTTTGCTATCATTCTTGTTCTAGAAACAATAAAGAAATATCAAACAAATTTTGTATTTAAACTAGCTAAATTATGAATATTCTTTTCTAAATTACAAAGTTGTGTTTAGCTTTTCTTACCCAAGACAATATCTAATTCAGCAATGTAACACAAAGAAACAACTACAAGCGGGCCTCAATTAATATACCTGAGTTGATCGGTCATGGAGCATGCAGTCAGTAAATAAACAAGATTTCCATGCTAGTACTAGGAAACATGTCCTTAAAGCTACACAATCCCGATAAAAGGCACACTGATGCTGCAAAAATCGAACGGTTATTACGAATGTTGTACCAAGTGATTACAGTGTACGTGTGGGTTCATATATACAATAATGCGCGCTACCTAAATTCACTGAATATTAATGAGATAAGGCGGTACTGAATGGGACGCTTCAGGTACTTTGTGAATCGACCACTGGTCTTATATCGGGTATAAAAGCGGATTTTAGCAGACGACATTTGACCACCGAACTGATGAGACCACTCTTTTGTAGAAAGACATAATACGAAATACAAGTCATTAGAAATTGGGAAGGAAGCTAAAGATGTACTTACTCAAAACAACCTTATAAGTCCATATTTATATAATCCGAAACAATACCTATAATTAAACGCAGCGGCCTTTTAAAAAAAGACCCTTTCCAACTATCCTGTTGCTTCAACGAAACTATTATACAAACAAGTAATCCTCCATTTTCATAGAGCGTTATTATTCATGAATATGTAAATTCAGTTAACTATTACTGTGTATGGAAATCATTAGAACGCTGTATTACTGAGATTAGGTTTTACCTAATTGGCGATTCCATATAGCGTACACTTCTCAAAACTGCTAACTACACCGCTCACGTTTTGGGTTATATATATCGATGGGTTGAATGTTTTTCAATAAAATAAAAAGGAAATACCAATTCAATCATTTTTACATCATTTCATTCTATTTTTTTCATGGGCAATGCTAGAACTAAACCACAATAAGCAATTACAAACGACCCATGTAAACACTAAAGTCACACTTTTATGAACAAGAAATGAAAAGTGTGACTTTAGTGTTTACATGGGTCGTTTGTAATTGCTTATTGTGGTTTAGTTCTAGCATTGCCCATGAAAAAAATAAAATGAAATGATGTAAAAATGATTGAATTGGTATTTCCTTTTTATTTTATTGAAAAACATTCAACCCATCGATATATATAACCCAAAACGTAGCGGTGTAGTTAGCAGTTTTGAGAAGTGTATATAGTGACCAGTGAAGCGTAAATTTGCTGTACCCCTCGTGTATGGATATAGTTAATTGTGAATTCCATTTTCTGTATACGTTTTGGAATCGAGGTGAAATATGTTTTTGTTCTAATAAAATTCCAAGGAAGGTTTTGTATATGTGTATGAGTTTGTTATAACGTGTGTAAATGTGATTTAGACCTCACTGGGAAAAACGCAAATAATCGGGAGATGTTTCATTAAAGTAATGTATTAGCGGAAGTGCGTGACGTCATAGCTTCTTCCTTTTTTGTGTGCGAAGAAGCGGCCATTAAATTTTTACTTCACATGTTCGAAGAGAGAGAGACGTTGACATTTTGGAGTTTGTCAAATACAAGTAATCGTAAGTAGAAACTGTGTTTTAATGTGCATACAATTTACATTGTCTTCTATTGGACGTGTCAAATTAAACATAGGCTTGCAGACATTTGCAGTTGGTGTTGTCACGGACTGACCTACATAAAATAAACGGAGTGTCTATTAATAGACACGCAGGTAAAAATAGAACAACCGTAAGAGTAGGACGATGGCGGTTATCACGGCCGTAATATTTATACTATAATTCAAAATTGCGATAGAAACATTGAGTTTGGACTTTATATAAAATTGGCAAATAATCTAAACTCAATGACACGTCCAATAGAAGACTTTTAATTTTATGCACATTAAAACACATGTTCTACTTACAATTACTTGCATAACTCCAAAATGTCAACGTCTCTCTCTCTCTCTCTTTGAACATGTGAAGCAAAAGGGGCGCTTCTACACACACACAAAAAAGAAAGAAGCTATGACATCACGCTCTTCCGCTAAAACATTAGTTTAATGAAACACCTCCCGATTATTTGCGTTTTGAGAAGTGAGGTCTAAATCACATTCACACACATTATAACAAACTCATACACGTATATACAATATCCTTGGAATTTTATTAGAAAAAAACATGTTTCACCTCGATTTCAAAACGTATACAGATTGAGAAAATGGTATTTACAATTAACTATATTCATACACGATGGGTACAGCAAATTTACGCTTCACTGGTCACTATATACACTATATGGCTGGGCGATGTCTGTAGTGTAAAGAAACACGCTTTTCTTTCGAGAAAAAACATCCATGTTCAAGTCTTGGCAGGGACCGTACACTTACAGAGTTGTACATACAGTTTTTATTTTTGCACATCAATAATGTTTGTTTTTTGTACAGATGAACTTAAAAATATATACATTTGATCATATTATTACCATATGTAACTTGTAATTATTCATACATGTACATTTTCAGAATGTGTTTTGTTTTATATAAGTTCGCAATGAAACATTATTTACAGTCAAAGTCTGTTTAAGAATACATGTAGCTGAAACTCAGCTGTAGCGAATTATCGGTTTTAACGAAGTTTTTTTGCATTTCGCCGTCCAGCTCCACAAGTCTTTGCTTTATATAAAATAGCGGATATAGCTCTTTCTTGGTTATAGCGAAGCACTTAAATTGCACGTTTAGTTTCAAATAAAAATATTTCATCTTTATTTTAATTTTCCAATTAGTTCTCTGCCTTTGCTACACCAAATTGAACTCACTATTAATTTTACACAAAAAACACACACAATATGCATTAAAATAAATACATGTACAGTATATACTATATATACTACAATATTTATCCTTATTGCCGCTCGTCGTCATAGTATAGATTGTATACTATGACTTTTCTTGTTATGTGTGTGTGTGTGTGTGTGTGTACTGTTTATTGACACAAAACACAAGGGAGACATTGTTTATCAAAATTGGAATATCGATAGAGGGGACCCCAACCAAGGGTCATATTTAATGGTAAAGATCGAGATACAGTATTTGAAGTTATGCATGCATGGTTTACACATATTAATAGATTATAAATCACTTTTTTTTTCAATTAAAGTTGTCTTAATTTATGCATGAATTGAATTATTGAAAAATAAAATGGATAGAGAGATAGAGAGAGAGAGAGAGAAAAAAAGAGAGAGAGAGAGACAAACAGACAGAGAGAAAGAAAGAGAGAAAGAAAGATGGACAGAGAGAGACAGAAAGAGGGAGAAGGTAAGAGACAGACAGACAGAGAGAGAGAGAGACAGAGAGGGAGAAAGAGACACACAGAGAGACAGAGAGAAGGAGAAGGTAAGAGATAAAGAAAGAGTGAAAGAGAGTAGAGAGAAAGAAAGCGAGAGGGGGATGGAGGGAGGGAGGGAGATGAGAGAGATGAGGCTGAAGGAAGGAGGGAGTGTGGGAGGGATTAAGAGAGAGAGAGAGAGAGAGAGAGAGAAAGAAAGAAAGAAAGATAGACACAGAGAGAGAGGGAGAAGGTAAGATAGAGAAAGAGTGAAAGAGAGTAGAGAGAAAGAAAGCGAGAGAGAGGGATGGAGGGTGGGAGGGAGATGAGAGAGATGAGGTTGAAGGAAGGAGGGAGTGTGGAAGGGATTGAGAGAGAGAGAGAGAGAGAGAGAGAGATTGTTTCTATATATAGTCTTATACACATAGGAACCGGAGGGCCTCACACCCCAATGTTTCGGGGTGGACCTCAGATGTATGTTTTACGAGGGGGAAAATGCAACAAAAGATGTATGAATAGCCAACATGAACATTACAATTCAGATCTAAAATCAACAGAAAATGTTTACTCAATCTGTGAAATCAACGATTCTTCCAGCTGAAAAAAAAATATTTGAAAGATGTTAGCTTCCGCCTGTACGGCAGTGTTAACTAAAAACTGAACGTTTTATTAGAATTATTAAACTTTAAATACTAGTAATTAACGTTTCGTAAGTTAACTTATGTTAATCTTTAATTTTTTTAATTAAAGGGGTTGATGCACTATTTTCAAACACGATTTATTTAATAGGGCTCTGAAAAACTTGAAAAAAGCTGAAAGAATTATCAAAATGCCATGAAAAACAAAGGAGATATGACTTATTTACAATTTGCAAAGAACATAAATGGAGGCGGCCATCTTTGAACGATGACGTCATCGCGCCATTTTATCATATAAGGCATACTGACAAAATACATTTTAAAGCAAAGAAAATCAATGCAAATTGATTAATAATAAATATACAGATGTAAAATGTATAAATTGTATGGTAATTTTTCATTTGCAGTAATTTTCTTTGCTTTAAAAGACGTTTTGTCAATATGCCATATATGGTAAAATGGCGCGATGACGTCATCGTTCAAAGATGGCTGCCTCTATTTATTTTCTTTGCACATTTTCAATAGGTAATATCTCCTTTGTTTTTCATGGCATTTTGACAATTCTTTCATTTTTTTCAAGTTTTTCAGAGCCCTATTAAATAAATAGTGTTTGAAAATAGTGCATCACCCCCTTTAAGTTAAATGATTTGTAAAGTAATTTTAAATGAAAACAAGCCGGTAGCCATCCTTGATATTTAACCTAGGAATATCACTTATTTTGGTGTCAGGTGGAATTAACCTCCCTCTCCGCCCTGGATTTTGTTTTGATTTCCTTCCTTCTCCCTCATGTACTAGTATATATTTGTTTTTATGAAAGTACATTCCCAATTCAAACAAGGCTACAGCCTCTATGTGCCCCAGTGTGCCCCAGTGTAGCTACGGACCTGGAAAAGCAGAATATTGAAAAGCACAAGGTCCTTCGCGATTGAACATACTTATGTATAAGGAACTTATTTAGTACAGTTTATGTTAATCGGCCTTCGTAGCGCAGTATGTTACCGTGTTATTCTAGATATGCTTACCCCGTTGCGGACGGGGCTCTGCACTTCTTTTTTTTAAAGCAAAAATGTTTTATGAATTTTCTTTTTTTATGAAGAAGTGGTAGTAAAATGGCTTTGAGATTCATCAAATTTAAATGTTAACAAACATATAGATAATAGCACGTACACAAGCACGGCCAACGCACGCACAAACAAACTCACGCGCGCACGCAAGCACGCGCAAGCACGCGCACGCACATACGCTCTCCCATATGTTAGTTAATATTAACATTTGAAATTTGTGTAAACGGTGTTGGAAAGAAATTTAGAAAAAGACGAATACTCAGTCCGTCCGCAATAACGGGATCCTGCGACTGCATGAAATACATTTGAGATATCGAAATAAAATGTTATTTGTGTATCCTTGGCAATATGGAGATAACGGACGTCATTGTTTTTATATCGTCAACATGTGATTGTCATGGCAACACAGTGGGAAACAAATCCGAAAGGTCAGGATATATGTGGCATGTTTCATGAAGAGACATTCATGGCTATCTTAATTTTGATAAAACTCGTGGCGTCCCGTTAGTTATACTACTTTAATTGTATTTGTTCAAACATTAATATTAATTATAAGAATAGTACAAAGTAAATTGTTTTTACATATTACTAACTGTTGATTATATTTCACCAATAATATATCAAACCAATTATAGAATAACGAAGACAAACTGAAAACTCAAAACTGTATTTAAAAATATGCTAGCCGGTTTAAAGTCAAAATGATACTGGATTAATAAATCGAGATGTTAATTGTAATTCCTGATAAATGTTTCAAGATTGCCGTGAGTCTCTTTAACTCACGATATTAATTCCATATCAAATAGGAGGAAACGCAGCCATCGAACTTCACTCGCTCTGTCTCCATCCCACAGTTGGTACTTATGCTAGTTATGAACTGATTTTATTCAAGCTCGATGTCTTCCTGAGTGGAACCAGTACTAAGCAAATGTAAACACACCCCATGTGGTAATAGTGGGGATCGAACCCACGGCTTTTTGATCATGGGTCCAAGGTTCTACCACTAGACAACAGCGCTCCAATTGTACTAATGCTGATTCATATAAACTACCGTTCGGGGGCGTATCTTTCAGCTAAGGCATTTTCAACATATACTTGAACAGTTTTACAAATACATCAATTGAAAGTCATTTGAAATGGAATGTTTGGATGTAAAATACCTTAATTTTGAGAACAGCTAAATATTTATGATAGGAACATTTCTCATTGTAGCCGAAAACCCGAAGATCTCAAATAACTTTAGTTAGCTTCTGTGTTTTGCGATGCGAGTTTCAGATTGTCTTACTTAATTTCAATTCATTCAACACACACACATGTAAATCTTGACGGAACAGAATTTTAAATTGAAAATTTCACATCAAAAACATATTTTGCATGTGAAATTTTAATTTTTTTAAACGATTTTGATAAGTAAGTGTTTTTTTTATTTACCACTTAAATTGTATCATTGATATAGAAATTATTTATGTACTACGTACCTAAATTGTTTCTGAAAAGTCTAACAAAAATCTTTGACAGAAGCAAGACCCCAAACCGTGAGTAGCGTTTTTACCAATTATAAAGGACATAAGCTACATAAATCGCGGCTATAACACACAGAAGCATGATATTGAAGAGCGATGTATCTCTACTTAATGTTCACCGCTTTGAAGGCTGTGGTAGACGACATCTCCAAACCTTTGTGTTAGCGTCGTTTAAGATCATGCTAAACAATTGTATAAAGGTCCCTGCGGCCTGAAAGGAAACGGAAAACATCTGGAAATCGCCGAACACGATACATACGAAAAATACTGCAATCTCGGTTTTATTGAGATTGTTCATGAACGGTATTTAAACTTAATTGCTACCATTCCGCGCAAGACCTCTAGCCCCGGGCTGAGCAGAACACGATATTTAAAATGTCAATACGAACATGTAAGCCATGTCGACGATGGTGTGAATACGGCGGTAACATGGAACCTTCATGCGGCGTATGATCCCAGTTTCTAACTGATGCTTTGCCCTAAAATGAGAAAAAATGGGCGAAATAAACAAAATGGAATTGAGGTGGGAGCAGAAATTATGCAACACAAGAAAATACTTTATAAAAAGCAGACAACATATCCTAGGCGAGATGGATAAGTCATTCAGTGGCTTCTGTTTTGTTGATTACAAGACTGTCCTTGTTTTTTAATTAACATAAATCTGATCATCTTTGTGTTATACGCATATTGTCTATTCTTTCTGCTTAATTTGCTAAATCGGAAGTTCTTTTTTTTACTCTGACCGTCTCTTTTATGTTAACTGTTTGGTGTCGAATCCTTTGATTTTATTTTAAGTGCAGTTGCTGTTCGGTGTGAATGCATGTTTCTGTTGACTGTGTTATGTGAATGCTATAATTTCTGTTCGACTTTCATACTGACTTGTATGAGCTACATACCATGTAACATATCGAATAAATGTCTACGTAAGTGCAAACTAGACATCATCATTTTGAACCGTGTATGCAGGGGTGACTTGTCTGCTTTATCGTTTATTGGATCTGCAGATTGGAACTTATAAAATGTATAAAGATGTGTATTTTTTCCTGGAGATTGAAGAGGCCTTTTATAAGTGAGTTTCTCTTGTGTAATACTTCATACTAAGAATAATTATAAAAGTCGATTAGGAAATGCAGCTTTCACTGAAAACAGTAAAACCCAAATACACGCCAAAGGACAAACATGAATGACACTTTTAATAAATATTAAAGACATATGACGTCACAAACACAAAAAGGGTTGACAATAGGGCTGCCGCCTTGGAACGGTCAGTGGCAGAAAAGGCCGTTGAGGGGGGTGGGGGGGTGGGGGGAGGGGGGAGGTTAATGTTTATATGTTGCACCAAACCTCACACTTACCCTACTGTCATCCCATTAAAACGGGACAGTGTAAATAGAGAAATCCACGCCATGAACTATTCTCTAACCAACAAGACAGCATTAATAGGCAATATAACTAAAACACAAAGATGCTCGTGTATATATAAATACAAAAAATAACAATAACCCAGAAAGCCACAAAGGAGGTAAGGTAATCAATGACCTGGCAGAAGCCAGAGCTTCTAGGAGTTGTTAAAGTCACTTTTAAGTTACGTTCACGTTATGTAATTTGCTTAAGTCATTATGTTATACATGACATTAATTGTTGCGTCATGTCTTTAGTAAATGACATAAACAATTTCCATACTGTCTCATCTTAAACATAGTTTGTTTGTATTAGACTAATATATTTATAAATAACAAGAGCATCGAGAATTGCAGGGCAATCCATAGTCCCCCACCGGCCAAGACAAACATTTTCCAGACATTTTCTATGTTGGAGGTCAAAGATCAAGGTCAAGGTCACAATGACCTTATTTTGGTACGCGACACATCGCTATCCCAAGATGTAGTCACATACCAAGTTTGGTATCTCTAAGTGTAATAGTATTGAAAATACGGTCCGGACAAGCATTTTCTATTACAGAGGTCACAGGACAAGGTCACAGTGACCTTATTTTGGTACGCGACACACCGCTATCCCAAGATGTATCCACATCCCAAGTTTGGTATCTCTAAGTGTTATAGTATTGAAAATACGGTCCGGACAAGCACTTTCTACGACAGAGGTCACAGGGCAAGGTCAAGGTCACAGTGACCTTATTTTGGTATGCGACACACCGATATCCCTAGATGTATCCACATACCAATTTCTTTATCTCTAAGTGTTATAGTATTGAAAATACGGTCCGGACATGCATTTTCTATGACAGAGGTCACAGGTCAAGGTCAAGATGACCTTATTTTGGTACGCGACACACCGCTATCCCAAGATGAATCCACATGCCAAGTTTTTTTATCTCTAAGTGTTATAGTATTGAAAATACGGTCCGGACAAGCATTTTCTATGATAGAGGTCACAGGGCAAGGTCAAGGTCACAGTGACCTTATTTTGGTATGCGACACACCGATATCCCTAGATGTATCCACATATCATTTTTTTTTTATCTCTAAGTGTTATAGTATTGAAAATACGGTCCGGACAAGCATTTTCTATGACAGAGGTCACAGTCAAGGTCAAGATGAACTTATTTTGGTACGCGACACACCGCTATCCCAAGATGAATCCACATGCCAAGTTTGATATCTGTAAGTGTTATAGTATTGAAAATACGGTCCGGACAAGAATTTTCTATAAATTATGTTTTAATTGTAGTGATAAAAATGTTATTTTGAAAGTTTTTTGTATGAAGCACACGGTTTTTGTGTGTAATTTTATGAACGGTCATGAAACGTTTTTTTGGGTAGAAAAAAGTATTTTTTTCAATTTTTGATGAAATTTTACAGGCCTGTAGAGGAAGACTTTTACTTGACTTTAATGCTTTCGTCTTTTTCTCGCTATAAGAACAAACTGTAATTATCAATTTGATTAAAAGCTCAAATTTCACAAACATTTTCGAAACATTCGGTAATTTGTAATAGCCTAGAAATCGTATTTTTAAAAAAAAAAAAGGAATCGACAAAACACGTAAAAACTTAAAATCCATTCTGTAACAAACGAATTCATGTATTTGTTTATGTGTGTCATCGTTGTACCTTGTCAGTTGAATGCAGTTTACATCACTGATGTCATTTTGACCGCCATCCTGAAATCTGCTCAAAACGCAGTTTGTTTACTTTTTTTGCTCGTGACGTTTTTAAGTAGATATCCCTCCGCGGCGGCTTGGCGTTCCCACAGATGTATTATCAAACCAATAGTTTTCTTAAAATTTGTGATAATAAACTGTCAAATAATTATGCAGTACAGACATTGATTTCATTATTTCAAAGGTAACTAGTACAAAAAAATCACACAATGGAGAGAGAGTATTGATAAGTCGTTAAAATACTGCTCCACTGAGCCTCGTTTCAGTGCTCTTAAATGGCCGGTACTGTCCATGAGACAATGTCATGATGTTACGTAAGCTGATCCCTATATACTAATGCTGACGACAATATAAATAGAACATGTACTTACCCGTGGTAATATCAAATATGGGCTGGATTACTACCATAATCGATAACGTATCTCTTTAAAGGGACACATGGCTATCTTGATTTTGGTAAACTCGTGGCGTCCCGTTAGTTGGTCTACTTAAATTACATTTGTTCAAACATTAATATTAATTATAAGAATAGTACAAAGCAAATTGTTTTTACAAATTACTAACTGTTGATTATAGTTCACCAATAATATATTCAAACCTATGATACGAGTAGAATAATGAAGAAAAACTGAAAACACAAACAAAACTTAAAAATAAACTAGCCGGTTTAAAGTCAAAATGATACTGGATTAATAAATCGAGATGTTAATTTTAATGCCTGACAACACTTTTAAGATTGCCGTGAGTCTCTTTAATTCATGATATTAATTCCATCTCAAATAGGAGGAAACGCAGCCATCGAACTTCACTCGCTCTGTCTCCATCCCACAGTTGGTACTAATGCTAGTTATGAACTGATTTTATTCAAGCTCGATGTCTTCCTGAGTGGAACCAGTACTAAGCAAATGCAGACACACCCCATGTGGTAATAGTGGGATCATACCAACGGCTTTTTGATCATGGGTCCAAGGTTCTACCACTAGACAACAGCGCTCCAATTGTACTAATGCTGATTCATATAAACTACCGTTCGGGGGCGTATCTTTCAGCTGAAGCATTTTCAACATATACCTGAACATTTTTACAAATACATAAATTGAAAGTCATTTGAAATGGAATGTTTGGATGTAAAATACCTTAGTTTTGCTCAGATAACTTTAGTTAGCGTCTTTAGTTAGCGTCTGTGTTTGCGATGCAAGTTTCAGATTGTCTTAATTAATTTCAATTCATTCAACACACACACGTATAAATCTTGACGGAACAGAATTTTGCATTGAACATTTCACATCAAAAACATATTTTGCATGTGAAACTTTTTTGTTTTTAATTTATTTTGAAAAGTAAGTGTTTTTCTATTTACCACTAAAATTGTATCTTTGATATATAAATTATTTTTGTACTACGTACTTAAATTGTTTCTGAAAAGTCTATTAATAAAAACCTTTGGCAGAAGCAAGACCCCAAACTGTGAGTAGCGTTTTTACCAATTATAAAGGACATAACTCACAACATAAATCGCGGCTATAACACATGAAAGCAGGATATTGAAAATTGATGTATCTCTACTTAATGTTCACCGCTTTGAAGGCTGAGGTAGACGTCATATCCAAACCTTTAGCTTTCTGTTTTAGCGTCGTTAAAGATCATGCCAAACAAATGTGACATATCTGAGAGAAATTTCATTTGATCAGTTAAAGGTTCAGGAGTAGTTCAAGATAAATAAAGCTATGAAGGTCCCTGCGGTCTGAAAAGAAAAGGAAAAAGAAAAATCTGGAAATCGAGAACCGATACACATGAAAAATACTGCAATCTCGGTTTTATTTAGATTGTTCATGAACGGTATTTAAACGTAATTGCTACCAATCCGCACACGCCCTCTAGCCACGGGCTGAGCAGAACACAATATTTAAAATGTCAATAGTACGAATATGTAAGCCATCTCGAAGATGTTGTGAACATGGAACCTTCAATGTGGTATTTTCATACCAGTGCATAGCCAGCGGCGTATGATCCCAGTTTCTAACTGATGCTTTGCCCTAAAATGAGAAAAAAATGGCGAAATAAACAAAATGGAATTTAGTTGGCAGCAGAGATTATGCAGCATGCGTATCCCATGAAAATACTTTATAAATCAAGGTCCTGAAAGTACTGGTAACGAATTCTCTAGCATGTATTAATTGTTGATGAAAATTATTCTGCTGTCCGAAGAAAATGGAAGCATGATGTATGGACAGGTTTTTGTTTTGGGTGCTTACATGTATATGTTGGATAAGTTGCCTACACAATTAGAATATTAGCTAAAACACCATTACTGCAGGTTTGTCAACATACCCTCTATACTATTGCATATACATTGTGTAACAATAAAACATAACAAGAGGTCAATGACCTTGAAGCTCTACTGATAGGTTTTTGATAGCTAGATCAGCATTCCTGTGAAGTTTCATGAAAATTCGTCAAGTAGTTTCAGAGGAGTAGTCGCCAGAGGAGTAGTCGCTACAAGTTTTCATTATATAACTCTATGTACACAAAGATGGTCGCTGGCGTCAAATCGAAATAACTTTTGACAAGGATCAACATCATGTCATACTGATCATTTTAGAAAAAGTCCCATATCAATATCACTTATAGTTTTCAAGAAGTAGTCGCTACAAACTTGTATTTTGTAAATCTATTTTGCTAGGATCAATTAGACATCAAGAGCAACATTCTTGTGAAGTTTGATGAAAATCCGTCGAATAGTTACAGAGGTGTAGTCGCTACACGTTTTTACTAGATAACTCAATGTAAACAAAGATGGCCAAAGATGGCCAAAGATGGCCGCTGACAGCCATGTTAAACATTGAATCAAAATGATTTTCGACAAGGACCAACATCATGTCATTCTGATCATTTTAAAAAAAGTCCCATACCAATATCATTTATAGTTTTCAAGAAGTAGTCGCTACAAATTTGTTTTTTGAAAATCTATTTTTAGCGTTGGCGGCAATCTTGAATTTTCGGCCGACCTGAAGTTTTGCTATGATCAATTAGACATCAAGAGCAACATTTCAGTGAAGTTTCATGAAAATCCGTCAAGTAGTTTCAGAGAAGTAGTCGCTACAAATTTTCCTTATATAACTCTACGTAAACAAAGATGGCCGCTGGCAGCCATGTTTAACGTCGAATCAACTTTTTTTCGAAAGGATCAACATCATTCCTTACTGATCATTTTAGAAAAAGTCCCATATCAATATCACTTATAGTTTTCAAGAAGTACTCGTTACAAACATGTTTTTTGAAAATCTATTTTTAGCTGTGGCGGCCATCTTGAATTTCCGACCAACCTAAAATGTTGTTAGTATCATTTAGACATCAATAGCAATATTCCTGTGAAGTTTCATGGAAATCCGTCCAGTAGTTGCAGAGAAGTAGTCGCTACAAGTTTTTACTAAATAACTCTATGTAAACAAAGATGGCCGCTGGCAGCCATGTTTAACATCGCATCAAAATAATTTTCGACAAGAATCAACATCATTCCTTACTGATCATTTTAGGAAAAGTCCCATATCAATATCACTTATAGTTTTCAAGAAGTACTCGCTACAAATATGTTTATTGAAAATCTATTTTTAGCTTTGGCGGCCATCTTGTATTTCCGACCAACCTAAAATGTTGCTAGTATCATTTAGACATCAATAGCAACAGTCCTGTGAAGTTTCATGGAAATCCGTCAAGTAGTTTCAGCGGAGTAGTCGCTACAACTTTTTACTAAATAACTTTATGTAAACAAAGATGGCCGCTGGCAGCCATGTTTAACGTCGAATTAAAACGATTTTCGACAAGGACCAACATCATGTCATGCTGATCATTTTAGAAAAAGTTCCATATCAATATCACTTAGAGTTTTCAAGAAGTAGTCGTTACAATCTTGTTTTTTAAAAAATTATTTTTAGATTTGGCGGCCATCTTGGATTTTACATCAACATGAATTTTTGCTAGGATTAACTAGACTTCATGGGCAACATTTTCGTAAAGTTTCATGAAAATCCATTCAGTAGTTTCAGAGGAATAGTCGCTACAAAAAAGTTTACGGACCAACAGACAGACGGACGACGGACACCGCACCACGACATAAGCTCTGATCTCTGATCAGTAGAGCTAAAACTTGTAAATCATGCACAATGTGAGTAAATATGGGAGACAATGTCCATGATTTACGATTTTTTCACTCTCTTCTTATATATTATATATATATGCAATAATGCAGCGTGTAAAATGGCTGAACACAAAAACCCGAGGTCAATAGATTTAATTATATCGATAAACAGCTGGGTACCAAAACAAATGAACATATGCATACATGTATGGTTCTATGGAGAAAAGGAATTGACCCCTTTTTTCAAAAAAGATATTGTTAATTTCAGTGTTTTTGTTTGTTTTTTACCACCGACAAAATTTACAGTGTGCAAGCAATTAAAGTTACATGTAATTTTCCACCTGCCTGGATTCGAACCAAGGTCTCATACCAATAAATGATATGGGTGTTTCCACTACACCACAGGAAGTTTGACTGAGAATGCAACTTGAATTTGTACATTGTAAATCTTTTAATATAATGGGTAATTCGATGTAACCGTTGAAAACACAGTATTGTTTATTTGACGATTGTTCCACGCCAGGCACTTCGTTCTTTTAATACAAAAAATAAATTACTCAACAATAATGTGCTTGTCACCTACGATCAAACGTACTCTGTTAAAAAGGCCCCCAAAATGCTAGTGTTCACAAGGCAGAAAATGGCATTTTTCAGAAAAAACAAGGGCCATAACTCCGGTGTTACTAAACCGATTTGGCTGGTTTTCATACTTATCCGAGCTTTTATTAATATGAACAATCTTTGCAAGTTTGGTAAAGATCAAAAAATAAATAAAGTTGCTAGAGTGTTCACAAGGCTTAATATGGTATTTTTTAGCAAAACAAGGGCCATAACTCCGGTGAAATTAATCCGATCTAGCTGGTTTTCAAACTTGTCAGAGCTTTCATTAATATAAAGACACTGGCAAAGTTTCTTAAAGATTCGATTAATAATGAAGGCCCTAGAGTGTTCACAAGGCAAAAGTTAACGGACGGATGCCGGACAACTCATCATCCCATAAGAGCTTAAAAGTGTTGGCTTGCTGTTTCTCGAAAAAGGGCCCTCCCCAAAACGTTTATAGCAATTCTTTAACATGTTTTCTTTACTATCTTTAGTATATTTTTCTTTCATTTCTAAAGGTTTTTACTGTCTTTTGCAATAACAAAAATCACCTACGCACTTAAAAATCCTGGGTCGGGATTGGGGAAACAACAAACAAATATTTTTTTAAGGATGGCCTCACAAATTCTATCTGCAGTTTCAGCAACTGCGCTTTTCAAAGTGCAAGTACTGAAATAATGCTGAAATGCGTCATAACGTGAAAGTTCAAGTCCCTTTCTAACCAGAAATTCACATGATATAAAAATACAGAGGATATCAAATGAATTACCATTTCATATAGATCTTATGAAATAAGTTTAAATGAATCTTTCATTAAACAAGCCTCTGATGAGTTACAATAGAAACATTTTCACGAGTTTCATAAATTTCATACAAAAAACAAACAAATTTGAGATAACCTTCATGCCACCACTAATTCTAAAAGGATTCTTTTTCCATTTTATGATATAACAATACAAAAATACTTTGAAAAAAACATATGTATCTAACGCGCCTTTTTTAACCAACGTGATGTCATGTATTCCAGGATGTTGCGTGGCATTATTAAAACTATTGCGTAAATATAATAATTTGAGGAAATGATGGACTATATTTCTAGAGCGGAGGAAGCTAGGCAACCGGAAGTAGAATAGATCAGGTCTACGGATTGGGTAGACCATTCCCTTTAACAGAAGAATTCGTTAAAAAGCAGACAACATATCCTAGGGGAGATGGATAAGTCATTCAGTGGCTTCTGCTTTGTGGATTACTAGACTTTCCTTGTTTTTAAATTAACATAAATCTGATCATCTTTGTGTTTTACGTATATTGTCTATTATTTCTGCCTAGTTTGCTAAGTCCAAAGTACCTTTTTTTTTTACTCTGACCGTCCCTTTTATGTTAACTGTTTTGTGTCAAATACTTTGATTTTATTTTAAGTGCAGTTGCTGTTTGGTGTGAATGCATGTTTCTGTTGATTGTGTTATGTGAATGCTATAATTTCTGTTCGAATTGTATGAGCTACATACCATGTTAAATATCGAATAAATGTTCACGTAAGTTCAAACTAGACATCATCATTTTTGAACCGAGTATGCACGGGTGACTTGTCTGCTTTATCGTTTATTGGATCTTCAAATTGGAACTTATAAAGATGTGTATTTTTCCTGGAGATTGAAGAGGCCTTTTATAAGTGATTTTTGCTTGTGTAATACTTCATACTAAGAATAAGTATAAAAGTCGATCAGAAAATGCAGCTTTCAAAGAACAAACTAAAACCAAATGCACGCAAAAGGACAAACATGAATGGCAGTGTTAATAAAGAATAAAGGCATATGACGTCACAAACACAAAATGGGTTGACAATAGGGCTACCGCCCTGGAACGGTGAGTGGCAAAAAAGGCCGTTGGGTGGTTAAACCAGGTTCTGGGGTGCACCAAACCTCACTCTTACCCTACTGTCATACAAATAAAATGGGACAGTGTAATTAAAGAAATCTCCGTCTTGAACTATTCTCTAACCAACAAGGCAGCATTAATAGGCAATATAAGTAAAGCACAAAGATGCTCGTGTATATATATAAAAAAAGCCTAGAAAGCAACAAAGAAGGTACTTAATGACCTGGCAGAAGCCAGAGCTTCTAAGAGTTGTTAAAGTTACTTATAAGTTACAATGATATTTATGTAATTTGCTTACGTCATTATGTTATGCATGACATTAATTGTTGCGTCATGTCTTTAATAAATGACATAAACAATTTCCATACTGTCTCATCTTAAACATAGTTTGATTGTATTAGACTGATACATTTATAAATAATAACATATAAGGAAAATAAACACAAATTCAAGCAAACATTTGTTGTACAATTAGATTTCTAAGTAAATGCTAAATAAAATCGATGTTTTGACAGTTTGTATAACTGTCTGAATTAGACATATTATAGGAAATAAAAACTTGCTTGGTACAGCTGGTGTCTTTGTCATAATTACAAGCACACGTCATATTTTAAGAAAGTGGATATTGGTTAACGAACACTAAACCAGTTGGTACATGGTCACTAATCAGTTGGTTCACGAACACTTAACCAGTTGGTTCACGAACACTAATCAGTTGGTTCACGAACACTAAACCAGTTGGTTCACGAATACTAAACCAGTTGGTTCACGAAAACTAAACCAGATGGTTTACGAACACTAAACCAGATGGTTTACGAACACGAAACCAGTTGTTCACGAACACTAAACCAGTTGGTTCATGAGCGATAGAAAAGTTAGTTCCTGAGCACTAAAGAACAGAACGGAACAGACTAAAGCCATTACAATTGTTAAATATCCTTTCGACGTAATGAGCTCGAACTATATTTCAAATTTAATAGGTCCATTTTGTTCTTATAAAAAAAGAGGATGTTTTTTTATTTTATTTATTTATTACCAATATAGCGTGTTGGTCATGGAAAAAGAAATTTATTTATAAGATTGCCGTGACGTCGAATTTTATCGTTAGAAATACATTGATGGAACGATAATGCGATTGTGAGGGTAACATTAAAAAAAATATGCTGCCTTCCAGTGACGTTACTCCAGGGTGTGACATTACAACAGTGTACGTTTGATTGAGACTGTTCATGAACGGTATTGAAAAGTGCTTGCTACCGTTCACGCCCTCTAGCCCCGGGTTGAGCAGACCTCAGTATTTAAAATGCCTATATTACATAAATTTGAGCCATGCCGAAGATGGTATGGCGGTTAACCTGGAACCTGCAATGCTTAAACAGTCGAATCGCATCAGTAACACCGGTGTTTATGGCCGTCGTTTTATCTGCTAATTTTGGCCTTGTGAACTCTCCAGCACCTTCATTTATTATTTGATCTTTACCAAACGTGCACAAATTGTTAATACTAATGGAAGCTCGGACAAGTTCGAAAACCAGCTACATGGATCAGTAACACTATAATGCTGTGTTTTGCCCCATTACGACGATAGGTCTTTCATTTCGCCATATTTTAATGAAACGATGCAGGGATGATCAGTACCAAATATAGTTATGTATATCGTCACCATGTTCCAGTTGAATGATTTTTGGCAGAATTATGACCCTATAAAGATTTTAATACACACACTTTGTCCGGACTTTTATTTCCTGAATCCCTCGCCGGATTTCAGCGAAACTTTGCAGGGATGATCAGTACCCAGCCTTGTGGTGCATAGCATCACTATATTTTGCTTGAATGATTTTTGGCTGAGTTATGGCCCTTTAAAGGTTTTAATACACAAATTGTGTACGGACTACATTATCCTGAACCCCTGACCGGATTTCAGTGAAACTGCAGGGATGATCAGTACCAGGCCTAGTTGTGCATGTCATCGCCGAGTTCCGGTTGAATGATTTTTATGGAGTAATAGCCCTTTAAAGGTTTTGATACACAAACTTTATTCAGACTAGTCTTCTGAACTCCTAGCCGAATTTGAACGAAGAAGTACCAAGCCTAGTTGCGCCTATCATCGCTGTGTTTTGGTTGAATGAGTTATGGCCTAATATACACAAACTTTATCCAGACATTTTTTCCTGTACCCCTGGCAGAATTTCAGTGAAACTTGGCAGGAATTATCAAGTACCAAGCCTAGTTGCGGATGTTGTTGCCTTGTTCCACATCAAAGATTAGCCAATAGAGCGATACAGGCACACTTGGGCCTCTTGTTTTTCCTCCCGGTTGTTTCTTTTCTCTTTTTATAAAGTTATGGCATCTACATAAGACCTAGACATTGTACGCTTTTTTAAAGCAGCCAACTAGAAATGTTCAGGTGAACTAAAGTAATTTGATACTTTTTCATTGTCTGTCTAAAAAATTATATGGGGAAACCACTATCAAAAAAGTGTTCTGGTAGTCAAATATTTATTTCTCAATCGATTAATTGATTGTCAGTTAGAAATCCCATTTAGTGGCACATCTTCTCGTCACCCGTATTCCTGTAAGAAATATAGTGACCGCGAAAATAAACATCTTCATCTCCATAAACTTTGAGAGTATAAAGGAGACACGCGTAAATAAACATCTTCATCTCCATAAACTTTGAGAGTATAAAGGAGACACGCGTAAATAAACATCTTCATCTCCATAAACTTTGAGAGTATAAAGGAGACACGCGTAAATAAACATCTTCATCTCCATAAACGTTGAGAGTATAAAGGAGACACGCGTAAATAAACATCTTCATCTCCATAAACTTTGAGAGTATAAAGGAGACACGCGTAAATAAACATCTTCATCTCCATAAACTTTAAGAGTATAAAGGAGACACGCGTAAATAAACATCTTCATCTCCATAAACTTTGAGAGTATAAAGGAGACACGCGTAAATAAACATCTTCATCTCCATAAACGTTGAAAGTATAAAGGAGACACGCGTAAATAAACATCTTCATCTCCATAAACTTTGAGAGTATAAAGGAGACACGCGTAAATAAACATCTTCATCTCCATAAACTTTAAGAGTATAAAGGAGACACGCGTAAATAAACATCTTCATCTCCATAAACTTTGAGAGTATAAAGGGGACACGCGACAATAATCAATAGACAATGTCCAATATATATTTCAATTGTTCCGTGTTGAAATACTATTACATACGTGAGTCTTGTCAACGCTTATAATGTTCACAGCATATGTGTATCAAACAATGATTATAGCAAATAAAGTACGTGCTTTATGTCAGAACAATGTTCAAAATATGTACACGGGATCCATACAAATAGTCCATACACATATGTTCATACGACTCACAATGTGTAATACCTTACATCACTATTGATTTCGAGTCGCTCTAAGCATCGTGCACAATGTGGAATGCCTCGTTGGTGCAGAGGGGTTTTGTCCTCTGGGTGCGTCATGGTCGCCCCTGTCATTCAACACCGACAGCTGTATTGGGTCGACTTCATCCTTTTGGTCAGAGGACGTTTCAACATCTACATTATCATATACATGTATATTAACTGACCATGGTCTGTGGCATAATTGATGGCAACATTGGCTGATTCTTTTATTCTTTTTCAGAACGATAACCAAAATCATTATCACTAGAATGATACCAGTAATTATTTAAGCAATTGACTATAGGCTTAACTCACTATGAACTGTGTTTATGTGCCGGTTCTGAACCGCATATGGTAATTGTTGCAATGTGGGAATTGTTCGGGTATTAGAATATATCAGATAAATGATATTTACATATAGACCTGCGTAAATTGTAGATAAGAAAATGGTCGGACAGACAATGTATCATTCAATGACCACAGTCAACCAAAAAAACGCACAGAAACAACCAATAATTACAAAGATGAATAAAAGGCAAGATATGACATCACAGACATAAAAGGGCTGACAATAGATTGGCTACCGCTTGAAACTTAAAATGCAATTATTTTCATCGTAAAACACTAGCAAATAGGATAAAATATTAACAATATGTCCACTGCCAGAGAAATAAAACTGTAGACAAAATATTCGCAGAAAACAATGCAGTAATGTCTTTACGTATGTAATGTCTCTAAGGTGATGATTTGATTTCTTCTGTTATTTGTTTCTGGTTAAACATGGCTGAATTAAGCTTAATGTTGTGTATGTATTATATCTGGAACATTGTGATTGGCTGTATTTGTATAGTTTATGGCTCCTTGGTTAAACATGTTACACACTTAACATAGATACCAATTAAAGGTGTTTATTTCACATGCACAGTTTCTATCATTGTCGGAAGGGGTACGTAAACGGGATTGGTAGTATGCAAAAATCTTATATGTCGAGTATACGGTAATCATACCGATATATTACTACTTTATTAAATAGTTGGCCTTTTTCTAGAGAACAAGATTTCACGAAACTCTTATGCCACGTCCATTTTGCGTATAAGAGACGGAAGTTATGACTCGGCGTCATGGGTGTGCTTCCTGTCCAACATAACGGTCTCACACCTCTATTATCTCCCTTGAAAGCTCACGGACCTAGAGACAAAAGGAAAACAGAAAATAATTCTAATTTTTTCTCTATTTTAGGCAATTTTTAATTTGACAAAGAGGTTTTTCTTTGCTTCAGCATACATCTGCAGTGTAAAAGACTGATGATACAGAAAATCCCACGTTGATATGAAGTTGCATTCAAAATTCATAAGCATTTGACCGAAGCACCACAAAGTCAGCTAGATAGTGTATGAATTTGGTATTTTTCATAGAGGTTGCATAAATATGAGCGAAGAAAAAAACCAACCTGGCTAATGTTTGTATTTTTTTGTTTTATTTTACACATCTTAGCAGTCCTGAAGATATTAAATCAACAACAAGGTCTGCTGGGACGTTTTGAAGGTCATGTGTTGGAAACAGCTATACAGTAACCCTATGTGAAATTAATTGTGGTGTGAGACCTAACCTCGTTTCCCGCATTGACGTCGCGTCATGGCTCAGAAGGACGTTACGTCGTTTCCCGAACTAGAAAAAATTCACAAGAGTTTAGAAATATGCTATTGTATCACTACAACTTTACATTAAACCCAATAGGTACTTCAGTACCAAGCTTTCTTGAAACACCTTGTGCGTCAAATATGGCCACAAGAGTTCATCCTCGAACTCTGCAAACACTCGCTAATGGTTTTAGTCGGTGCTAGGGAGCGTTAGAGATTTTGCACGTTTTATTATCTCTCATAAACAGAATGAATAAAACCGAGTCTGCTATTTGTTCTCTCTTGTTTATGTCTATTGCTTCAAAGGGATCTTCTTTTCAGTATTTGACATTCACTCTAGCGTTTGTTTAGTTCTGTGAAATGGCGGCCGTAAAATGTCGCTCCGACTATAAATCAAACCTCTCATGAACAGACTCTCATGAACCGAGTCTGCTCTCTTTTCCGTATTTGACGCAGGAGTGGATAACAAATCTCAGAGGCTAAACTATGTTGATATGTGCTGTCAATGTAGCCTCGGTCAACCGGCCCGCTTCTGATTTCTTCGTTACGCTATGCTACACGGATCCAGAACCAGGGCCTGGGGAAACGTTGAAAATCACCCAAAACGAGAGGGCGATTTTAAACGAGATTCAACGAGACTTTCAAAACATTTATTTATAAAATAATTTCATGCTAATTTTTTACTTTCAACTTTTGAGAAGCAGCATGTGACGTTACAAATGGTAACAGGTGCATCAACAATTGACGTTGTACGCTTATTTACAACATGACGTCACGCAAACGTCGACTTTATGCGCGTGAAAAAAATGCGCGAATAAATTGTGCTAATCGCTTGTGGGCGCTTGAATTGGCCTAATCTGCCCAGACCGATATCTGCAAGTAAGACATATGCATGATACGGTCTAGCTGGCCAAGACTACTGTCAATGCAACGTGACTGTCCGACTTGCATTGTAGCAACAGGTGAACATGCCCGTTACTGATATCCTCTACGACAGTTTAACTGTTGTTCAGCTGTCGGTAGGTTTATTAAATGTTAAGTTGACCTAATGCATTATTTCACCAAGTCATCTGTTTTTTTCGTTGGAATTATTAACTGGGAACATCTTCAAACATCCTGATAGATTGGGTTATATTTATTGAAACTGTATGCGTATTTTTGTACAATCAACATGGTTGTGCGTTTTCCTTTGGCTGTCAGAACTTTCTTTACACTGTCCCGTTTAATTAGAATGACAATTTAGTAATAATACGAGTTGATGAATCAGATAACATGGTATTACCGGCCGTTGCAGGGCAATATTTCTATTGACAACCAGTTTACGTTTGTGGTGTCGTATACTTCGCTTGCATTTATGCTTATACTATGAAGTTGTTT
Organism: Cyrtodaria siliqua; assembly: GCA_037043455.1. NCBI lineage: Eukaryota > Metazoa > Mollusca > Bivalvia > Adapedonta > Hiatellidae > Cyrtodaria > Cyrtodaria siliqua. The sequence continues at coordinate 28,996 of JAWPHD010011028.1, read as the reverse complement.
GTTTTCATTGCGAGTTTTAGGTTGTCTGTGTTCTGCATAGACTATTTTATACATAGATTGCTATGTTGTGGTAATTTTAATGATATAAGCAAACTATTATTTTTTTCTAATAATTTGTGATAACAAAATGTCAACTACTTATGCAATACAGACATTGGTTTCATTATTTCAAAGTTAATTAGTACAACAAATTCATACAAGTAAGAGAGAATATCGATCAGTCGCTAAAATACTGCTCAACAGGGCTTCCTTGTCAGTGATCTTATAATAATAAGTGACCCACAGTGTCCGCACGCCAAGTTTTACTGCTTTTGTTTGTTGTTGTCTTTATTTGTTTATTTGTTTATTTGTTATATATATATATCTTTGTCTTACTTATGCCGATCTATACATACACTTGCGGATAATAGGATAGGGCATTTTCTTACAATATTAATGGTGGAAATAAAATATGGGCTTCATTACCACTAAATTTGATAGTGTATCTATACAACTGATGCATCAGATATCAATTCAATATCAAATAAGGGGAAACGTAGTCACCGAACTTCACCCGATCCGTCCCCATCCCACTGCTGGTACTAATGCTAGTTTAAGCTCTACGAACTTATTTTAATCACGCTCGATGTCTTCCTGGCTAGAACCAGTACTAAGCAAATGCTAGAGCCAGTACTAAGCAAATGCAAATAAAGAGTTTTGGTCAGGGAAACATACATATGGTCATGGCTGGAATCTAACCCATGACCCTTCGGTCATGGGTCCAAGGCTCTACCACTATACCGCGGCGCTCCAATGGTACTAATGCCGATTCATATAGGTTACCGTTAGGGTCGCATCTGTCAACCAAACCATTTTGTACATTTGCTTAAGCATATTTACATATACTTTCATAAATTGAAAATCATTTGAATAGGAATATTTTGATGTAAATTAAAATACACGAGTTTTGAAACCAGCTAAATACTGATGATAGAAACATTTCTCATTGTTGCTGGAGTAGTCGAACACCCGAATATCTCAAGTAAATTTAGATAGCTTATGAGTTTTGGAGAAATGTTTTCAGGTTGTCTTAACTTAGATTCATTTAACACACTTAAATATACGTTTAGACGGTACAGAATTTTGCATTGAAAATGTCACATCAAAAATATCTTAAAGCTACAGAGTCTCTATATCAATCGATTTCTTTTTTGTGGGCGTGTCTTTATTTGTAACTTCATGTTCACCAGCTCATGTCGAAATCAGGTATTTAAACGAGCAAATATAACGCAGGAAATCATTTACTGTATATACATCGACCAGTGCACATCGTACCTATACACATGTAACGGTAAATTTTACAGAAAAATAAGTTAGCCTCTTTCGGGGCTCGAACACACGACCTTCTGATTGCAAGTCCGGTGCTCTATCCACTGAACTACAACGCTACTTGAGAAAATTGTATACTGACTACCATTTATTATGAGGCAAAATAACTTATCCTATTTGAACGCAACTAAAGATGGATCAATAAATATGTAGTCCATAATGTCGCACGTGTAAATTAACATTGCCTGGTCTAATACTGTATGTTATCAATATGAAACTAATTCTTCGCCTCCAAAAAAACATATCTCGACTTGTTATTTAGCGCTTGATGAGTTTGTGTGCGCAAGCTTGTTATTACGTAATGCGTCTTTAGTGTTAAAAATGCTGCAACATACCAATACATGGCAGTGGTCTAGTGGTTCAGCGTACATCTTTCAAAACTTACAAGGGCAACGCTGTGGTTCAAATCCCGTTCCGGGCAACTATTTTTGATCAGTTATATTCTGGAGCCGTATATTTATCGATGTTAACTCTACGGAGGCTAAATAAAAATGTGAAATTTTACGCATCGATTTATGCTTATATACCGACTTTTGGTGTGATCGCCGATTTGAAACTACTTCACACGTGACTCATTCATAATCATGAGTTATTACCATTTAAAATAGGGACTGTACAGCTTTAAGAAATTGTAGAACTTAAATTGTTTCTGATAAGTCTCAAAAAACACTTTGGCAGAAGCAAGATCCCAAACCGTGAGTAGCTTTTTACCAATTATAATGGACATCAATCGCGACATAAATCGCAGCTATAACACACAGAAGCAGGATATTGAAACATGATGTATCTCTACGTAATATCCTGAAACCATCGTAGTGCATCGCTGAGGCAGTTTGAGATGTTGAACGATTAACAAACACTCGTGCTTTAGTTTTATATTGTCGTATCATGTGCTGACTTATTGGTAATATTATCTATAGAAATGACCGTGAACGAGTTGTAACTGTTCATTTATTTGATTTTATATCAAACCAATATTGAGTTCAAAGAAAGGCTGGATTTTCATATAAGAAATAATATTGAATATGTCTCTACGCAGAGGTCGGTCGATCACAACAAAGCGTGCTAAACTTGACTTTTATATACTTTATGACATGTGTTATATTATAATAACAACGTTGCTAAGGAATTTCTGATCGAATGCGGCTGTTAAACTTCCAGATTTTGCTATGCTTTGCTTTCGTAACAAATTTGTTTTAATTCCTGCGGATAAAGCAGCTTATACTGTATTACATGTTTGACGTCCACAGTACGTGACAGTTGTATTGTTTGACATCCACAGTACGTGACATTTGTATTGTTTGACGTCCACAGTACGTGACATTTGTATTGTTTGACGTCCACAGTACGTGACAGTAGTATTGTTTGACTTCCACAGTACGTGACAGTTGTATTGTTTGACTTCCACAGTACGTGACAGTTGTATTGATTGACGTCCACAGTATGTGACAGTTGTATTGTTTGACGTCCGCAGTACGTGACAGTGGTATTGTTTGACTTCCACAGTACGTGACAGTTGTATTGTTTGACTTCCACAGTACGTGACAGTTGTATTGTTTGATTTCCAAGTACGTGACAGTTGTATTGTTTGACGTCCACAGTACGTGACATTTGTATTGTTTGACGTCCACAGTACGTGACAGTTTTATTGTTTTATTCTGGAGCTCGGGAGCCCTGCTTGCTATATTCCAGTGCGGTGTGGTTTTCATGTATATAACTCAGTGAACCGCTTTGAAGGCTGAGGTAGACGACAATCTGAGAATAATTTATTTTGGTCAATTAAAAATTCAGGAGCAGTTCTTGATAAATAAAGGTATAAAAGTCCCTGCGGCCTGAAAGGAAAGAAAAAGGAAAAAATATGGAAATTGCCGAACACGATAAATATGAAAAATATTGCAATCTCGGTTTTATTGATATTGTTCATGAACGGTATTTAAACTTAATTGCTACCATTCCGCGCACGCCCTCTAGCCCCGGTCTGAGCAGAACTCAATATTTAAAATGTCAATAGTACGAACATATGAGCCATCTCGAAGATGGTGCGAAAATGGCGACGAACATGGAACCTTCAATGAGATATTTTCATACCGGTGCATAGCCAGCGGCGTATGATCCCAGTTTCTAATAGATGCTTTGCCCTGAAATGAGAAAAAAATGAGCGAAATGAACAAAATGGAATTTATTTGGGAGCAGATATTATGCAACATGCGTATCACAAGTAACATTCAAAGGATTTTATAAAAAAGCAGACAACATATCCTAGGGGAGATGCATAAATCATTCAGTGGCTTCTGCTTTGTGCATTACTAGACTTTCCTGGATTTTAAATTAATATAAACCTAATTATCATTGTGTTATTCGTATAATGCCTATTCTTTCTGCCTAATTTGATAAATCCAGAGTTACTTTTTTTACTCTAAACTGCGTGACAGTTGGACATATAAAAGACCATGGAATCTTGTTTGGCAGAGCTAGTGTCTTTGTCATAATTTGCAAGCACACGTCATATTTTAAGAAAGTGGATATTGGTTCACGAACACTAAACCAGTTGGTTCATGAGCACTAGAAAAGTTAGTCATGAGCACTAAAAAGTTATTGCAATTGTTTAATACCCTTGCGACGTAATGAGCTTGAACTATACTTACCAATAGTCATATTATATCAATATTGCATCCCTGTGAGGGTGACAGTGGATATTGTCAACCTGAGGTAAATAGTGTCGACCGAGGCGAAGCCGTTGTTCACAGTGTTTTTCCGAAGGTTGACAATATCCACTGTCACCCTCACTGCGATGCAATAATTATTTCATTATACCGAAATAATGGTGGGGCAATGGAAAATGTAAAAAAAGGTCCATTATATTCTTTCAAAAAAAAAGAGTTTTTTTTATTTTATTTATTTATTATCAATTTTGATCGTTATTGTCAACAAAAAACATATAATTCAGATCTTGAAAAAGAAATGTACATCACATCAACATTTTAGAGCTATAACTAACTTAATGCATATACTAATGACGTGTTCACCTATTCATTTGCGCATAGCGTGTTAGTCATGGAAAAAAATATATTTATAAACTTGCTGAGACGTCGGATTTTATCATTAGAAATACATTGATGGCAAGATGATGCGATTGGGAGGGTAACATTAACAAATGCTGAAGAGTAGAAGTTTAAGTAATTTGAAATCTTTTCATTGTCTGTCGAGTTTAAATGGGGTAAGTACCATCAAAATATGTGTTCTGGTAGTCAAATATTTAGTTCTTAATCGATTCATTGATTGTCAGTTAGGAATCCCATTATGTGGCACATCTTCTCGTCACCCGTATTCCTGTAAGAAATATAGTGACCGCGAAAATAAACATCTTCATCTCCATAAACGTTTAGAGTATAAAGGAGACACGCGTAAATAAACATCTTCATCTCCATAAACTTTGAGAGTATAAAGGAGACACGCGTAAATAAACATCTTATCTCCATAAACGTTGAGAGTATAAAGGAGACACGCGTAAATAAACATCTTCATCTCCATAAACGTTGAGAGTATAAAGGAGACACGCGTAAATAAACATCTTCATCTACATAAACTTTGAGAGTATAAAGGAGACACGAGTAAATAAACATCTTCATCTCCATAAACTTTAAGAGTATAAAGGAGACACGCGTAAATAAACATCTTCATCTCCATAAACTTTAAGAGTATAAAGGAGACACGCGTAAATAAACATCTTCATCTCCATACACTTTGAGAGTATAAAGGAGACACGCGTAAATAAACATCTTAATCTCCATAAACTTTAAGAGTATAAAGGAGACAGTAAATAAACATCTTCATCTCCATAAACTTTGAGAGTATAAAGGAGACACGCGTAAATAAACATCTTCATCTCCATAAACGTTGAGAGTATAAAGGAGACACGCGTAAATAAACATCTTCATCTCCATAAACGTTGAGAGTTTAAAGGAGACACGCGTAAATAAATATATTTACATCTTCATCTCCATAAACTTTAAGAGTATAAAGGAGACACGCGTAAATAAACATCTTCATCTCCATAAACTTTGAGAGTATAAAGGAGACACGCGTAAATAAACATCTTCATCTCCATAAACTTTAAGAGTATAAAGGAGACACGCGTAAATAAACATCTTCATCTCCATAAACGTTGAGAGTATAAAGGAGACACGCGTAAATAAACATCTTCATCTCCATAAACGTTGAGAGTATAAAGGAGACACGCGTAAAAAAACATCTTCATCTCCATAAACGTTGAGAGTATAAAGGAGACACGCGTAAATAAACATCTTCATCTCCATAAACTTTGAGAGTTTAAAGGAGAAACGCGTAAATAAACATCTTCAACTCCATAAACTTTGAGAGTATAAAGGAGACACGCGTAAATAAACATCTTCATCTCCATAAACTTTGAGAGTATAAAGGAGACACGCGTAAATAAACATCTTCATCTCCATAAACTTTAAGAGTATAAAGGAGACACGCGTAAATAAACATCTTCATCTCCATAAACTTTAAGAGTATAAAGGAGACACGCGTAAATAAACATCTTCATCTCCATAAACTTTAAGAGTAAAAAGGAGACACGCGTAAATAAGCATCTTCATCTCCATAAACTTTGAGAGTATAAAGGAGACACGCGTAAATAAACTTCTTCATCTCCATAAACTTTGAGATTATAAAGGAGACACGCGTAAATTAACATCTTCATCTCCATAAACTTTAAGAGTATAAAGGAGACACGCGTAAATAAACATCTTCATCTCCATAAACGTTAAGAGTATAAAGGAGACACGCGTAAATAAACATCTTCATCTCCATAAACTTTAAGAGTATAAAGGAGACACGCGTAAATAAACATCTTCATCTCCATAAACGTTGAGAGTATAAAGGAGACACGCGTAAATAAACATCTTCATCTCCATAAACGTTAAGAGTATAAAGGAGACACGCGTAAATAAACATCTTCATCTCCATAAACTTTGAGAGTATAAAGGAGACACGCGTAAATAAACATCTTCATCTCCATAAACTTTGAGAGTATAAAGGAGACACGCGACAATAATCAATTGACAATGTCCAATATATATTTCAATTGTTCCGTGTTGAAATACTATTACATACGTGAGTCTTGTCAACGCTTATAATGTTCACAGCATATGTGTATCAAACAATGATTATAGCAAATAAAGTAGGTGCTTTATGTCAGAACAATGTTCAAAATATGTACACGGGATCCATACAAATAGTCAATACACATATGTTCATACGACTCACAATGTGTAATACCTTACATCACTATTGATTTCGAGTCGCTCTAAGCATCGTGCACAATGTGGAAGGCCTCGTTGGTGCAGAGGGGTTTTGTCCTCTGGGTGCGTCATGGTCGCCCCTCTCATTCAACACCGACAGCTCTATTGGGTCGACCTCATCCTTTTGGTCAAGCGACGTTTCAACATCTACATTATCATATACATTATCTAACCATGGTTTGTGGCATAATTGATGGCAACATTGGTTGATTCTTTTATTCTTTTTCATAACGATGATCGAAACGTCGTTTGTTCGATCCCCGCCATGACTATATGTGTTGTGTTCCTGAGCAAGACACTTTATCTGCATTTGCTTTAGTACTGGTTCTACCCAGGAAAACAAATCTTGAGCAAAGACAAATAAACGTTTACTAAAACACTCCGTTCTGGCGGACAGTGCTACAAAAACATACAATTTATGTAAAATACAACAGTGTATAATATGTCTACATTATGTTAATTCTAACTGCATGCATTTCAAAAGTATGGTGAACTACTGTAATGTCAAAGAAGCAATATAAAAATATATCAACATGTTTAAGCAGACAATGTGAAACAAAATAGTGAATTATTTGTGTTTTTAAACTTCCAAAGAGCTCTATCAAATTTAAACAAATGCACAATATTTTACGTAAAGCAAATAGTTAGGAATTACATCTTATTCAAAGTTCAAAAGAGTTCACGCAACCTCATGGTAAGGATTTACTGCACGGGGATTTCATGATAACATTAACAATAATACTTAATCCTGTCTGAATTTCTTCGTGTATGACATATATTTTAATATTTACAACAAGGGATCGTTTACACTGGTTTTCGTGGTCAATGGTAAAAAAAGAAATAAAATCGAAAACGATAACTAGTTTATAAGTTACAACTGTGTAACATTAAATCTGTTTATAAACCATGATGCAAATAGTAATTCATTCCTAGTTTTAAAACTATTAAACGTGTAAGCGGCTAAATTGAGGATGTTTCGTTTGTTATTTGATTGTAATAACTGAATTAATTTGAACATACATTTCCTATTGGTATAATATGACTTCATGTATTCAGCTCTGAAATGATCATATATTGGACACTCGAGAAGAAAATGAAACTCATCCTCTAATACCGCGCATGTCTTGCATAACCTATTTTCTCTAGGAGTAGTACGTGGTTTAGTCCAACGCCCAGCCTCAATTTCTAATCTGTGGGATGATAGCCTTAGCTGTGTAAGAGCTTTGCGGAATTTTGTAATATTAACAGTACCAATATATGACTGGAAACTGAATGATGCAAAGTGTATGTAAAATGACGATCGGGTAGACGCTTGTATCCTTGCGTTCCAGTGTTGTATAAAGTTGTCACTGAGACGCTGTTTTAATACAGATAGAAAGGCATTAATATTCCCTACACTTTGTGCTACCCAAACTTCGTAAAATCCGACTGAAGATAATGTGTATCGCACCAAAGAGGCCCAGTTCGTTTTATTCGGTCTATCAGTTAGATCATTTAACATCATGTTATATACACTGCTTATATATTTATGCTCCCGTACATTTATAACTTTTAACCAGTATCTGATAATAATATACAACCGTCTTGTGTGATAGTCAATTCTACCTAGTTCATCGTAAATAAAATCATTTTGAGTAGACGTTTTCTCTCCAAGCAGAGACTTACAGAATTGCATATGTACCCGTTCAATCTGATTTGCTTTACAAAAAACCCATACTTCGCTACCATAATTTACTATGGGTGTGACCAGCTTATCAAATAAATCAAGTGTAGGTCTCAGGGATATGTTAACAAACCTATATAGGTATTTATTTAATTTGAAAATTGCCTTGACCGGAAAGCGTTGCCTGACATTCAGAAAATGAACCACCGGATGTAAATACTACCCCTAAATACGAGAATTTGTTGACAATGTTAATTGAAGTGTCCCCATATTTAAATGTAAGGTTTCGGGCTAGCATTCCACCTTTTCTGAATACTATTACTTTTGTTTTTTCAGTGTTAACAGTTAATTTCCAACGGTTACAAAATTCGTGTAATATATTAAGATTTGTTTGAAGTTCATCGGCATTTTTACCAAATATAATTATGTCATCTGCATATAATAAAATGAATATTTGAGCGTGTCTATATATACGATACATCACTGCAAAAACACTGTACATATGTTACATTGTTGCACTCACAAAAGAATGTTGCATTAAAATGCATGTGTTACTCCATGTGCATAATCCATACATAACGTGGTCTGAGTATTACCTTTCGTACCCCATCAAACCCCTTCTCCAAAAAGCGAAAACGGGGTTGGGTGGGGTATGAAATAAAACCTTTATTTCGGCTTAAAAGATTTGCATGTTGTAAAACTAAACATTTAACATCTAAACGTGTTTTATTGTCGAAATATCGTTTATAAAATCCCGCTAATATAAGCTTTCCCATCGCTTAATGGAATTAAGACGGGACCACGTAATGGTTATAATAGCTTGCATACAAAACAAGTATTCACTATTAACAAAACTTAATTTGAGCAGAACAACTGTTATCTTGAAATAAAAATAGTTTATAATTGTATTTGAAAGCATAAATAGAAACAGAAGTCCGGATATTTTCTGGGATTGAATTCCAAGTCCGCATGGCAATATAGGTAAGAGATTGTTCTAAATATTCGGATTTAGGTCTAGGATGTTTAATGTCATGTTTAATGCATGATCTTAAATTATATCTGTTATTTTCAGAAAATGTTATTAATTTACTTTATATTGGTGTAAGATTATGAATTGCTATATAAACTAAAACACCTACTTGAAATTTACATCTTGTTTCAAATGACATCCAATTTAATCATTGGAAATATTTGCAGAATGAGTATGTAAAGGTTTCATCAAAATCCAGCGTGCAATGCTTTTTTGTAAAGTAACAACCTTTGCAAACTTTGATTTAGTACAATTACTCCAGATGATAGAACCATAATCAAATACTGCAAGTAAATATGAATTATATAATAGCTTTTTCATATCAAGTGTCAACTATTTAGATAATCGTCTTAAAATAGTGAATTTACTTGATATATGATTACAGACTTTGCTTATCTGAACATCTCACTTTATATGTTGATCTATTGTAATTCCGAGAAGATTTTGAGAAGACACTGATTATATCAGGCAATTATCTATCGAAAGCATGTGTTCATCGGTTTTTTGTCGGTAGAATTACAAAATGCCCATGAAAACTGTTTGCGATGTTTATCTTAATACAATCGTTACGATTTTCCAGAGATATTTTTTACTTGTTTTACATTTTGGTAATGGTGTTTGTGACCTTGTGTTGCGTTTATAAACGCCTAAACTCCTGGAATATGTGTTTGTACAACATGTTTACTATCTGCTCTTTTACAAGCTGAGTAACATTTAAGAGGTCTCATTTTATCTAAATTATTATTGTCTTCATCAACGAGTTTGTTTAGGGTCCTGTGTGGTTTCCGGGTTTGACTATGACCATTGCCTATTTTGGCAGAAGGGTTGAAATTCCTCAAATTCATTATGACTGTGTCATGTATTTTCATTTGAAATTCGTCATCATCCCATCTGTGGTGTTTTAGGTGCAACATTAGTGGTGGCAGAAAGCAATTATCCTGGCTCCATATTAATTGAAATGTTTACGTCCGAATTAGCAAAAACTCTTCAGTGCTGTTTGTTAGAATGTTCTTAGCCTTAGCCTGCATATTTATATTTTGATTTAAATGGAAGGTGACCTGTTCATTTGTTCTTTTGGTGCAGTATGGCCATTTTGTGTTCGTGCGCGGTAGAACTTAAAATAATTCAAATTGCAAGGTTGCATCTTTAGAGAATACATTATTGACAATATATCAGTCGATAAATAAACTATGAATGTGATAAACTGTTTCTGCAGCTAAATTCACCAAATTTCGTTCTTGTTGTAGACATACGTATCAACTGTATACAAAATGATATCTCAAAAAAATGCATATAATGTATCATAGCGTTCTTCCGTATTTACCAGCTAAACGTATATAATAGTGGACCTTAGTGTTCTTTGCTGGTTATACTATATCATATGAGACTTTACGGATTGCTGACTACCCAATGTCTACCGTGATAAAAGTGTCAGCATCAGTGTTTAATCATGCTATACCTTTCTTTTGAATCTTGCCTGGCTGATATGAAAACAGAAATAAAGTATTTAAACTAAGATACATAACAATTAAAGAACGATTTGAAATGGAATATGGATGTTTCCTGCCATTCTGATATCTCGGTGTATTATAAAACAGGAAACAATTTATCTTGCAAGATGCTTATGCAATACTTTTGCAATACAATTACAGGTTGAAGTCCTGCACTGTAATCATAAACGTGATTTTTAATATTATTTTATGCTCTTCTTTACAGTAAATGCTTTTAGTTTAAGTATAAGAGTAAGGTGTGACTTTATGTTGTTTTTTCTTATGCCTTTGGAGGGATTGTAAGACCGTAGAAAGTCGGTGATGTGTGATTGGCGTGTGATTGCAAAGAACATAACATTTGCACCTAACGTATCTTAACCTTTAATATGGTACTCGACACACCAGCAACTGATGGTAATACCTATTACGTATATATTTAGATTGTTTTCATAAGTAATTGACTGGATTATGAAGTTGACCCGTGTCATTGGCCATACTACCCCTAAATTTGGTGTGAAACTCACCAGCAAATACACACAGAGTTTCTTCTTAATAACCTTTAGAAGAAGCATTGAGAAGAATCGCATGTGCGGCCGACTGGAGAAAATAATAGTGTCCTTCGCTTTTGATGGAGGACAGTCTAGTACCTCATTGATGGAGTGCATTAACATTGGAAGCATAATGTTGTTTACGACTTAATCTGATGAATTGTAAATAGGTTATCTTACAGTCTGCTATAAATTACTTTGGAATCTAAATAATGTCAGATTGCAATTACAAGCGACAACCAGAATGAGACATGTAAGATGCGCATGGCAACAAACTGACACCTATGCCAGAAGTCGTTAATGCATAGAATGAACACGTTTGAAAAATATTTATCCAAGAATTGTGCTTATAATTTTAATGTCCCTTGTATACTCTGTTGTACGCAAATTATACTATACACAAGTGTTTTTTTCCACGGAACTCGTATACTATATAACATGAAAGACCTTCTAATATGTTATTATTATTTCTATTTCTATTTTTGTAATATTTTTTTTGTTTTGTTTTGTTTTGTTTCAGAATGTTTCAGAATATTTTGTGGCCATGTCATAGAATGTATAAAAACTTATTCATAGTACCTTTTCAATGCAAAATCAACTATTTAAGTGAGTTTTAAGCTTTCACCTATACAGTTTTATTCACATTGCACACACGCGCTTCATTTCAAATGTGTTATCAGTGTCGATTAATCTGCCAGAGTGTGGCAAATATGCTCATTTTGTAGTATAATTGTTCAATCAATGCATACTTTCATAACGATATCGCAACTGTTAAATACTAGACTGTCTTTCGTCTCAGTGGTAATAGATTCTTTTAATATTTTGAAATCAGATTCAAAATGCTTTCTGAATAAATCAGAACCAAAATCCTAAAATGTGTTTCTGCATAGCTCTGAACAACTGATTGAAGCCAGTAATACACAGGCAACATAATGAAGACTGTTTGATTTGATGGAAACTTGAGTTGTCTCAAATACTATGAACATAAACAAACATAAGGACATAGCCAGTATAGTTAAATACATGTGACTACTGAACAAATGTGACCCTCGCAAGAGTTACATTTGTAGAAAGTTGTTTACTACGTTACATTTTCGATAAGAATTAGTGTTATCCTTCTAGAGACTGTTCTAAAATAGCTTCTCAGTTTATCAGTGATAACTCAATACCACAAAGAAAATACTATTACCTATGCATAGTGTTTGTAGAGTGTTGTCCTGTAATGTTTATTACCTATGCATAGTGTTTGTGGAGTGTTGTCCTGTACTGTTTTCCTTTAAAGGGCATATAGCAGTTTTTTGTTTCTGGTTTCATACGTTTATAGGTGGATGGGTGGAGTTGCAGGCTAGGGAAGGGTTACTGCAATTCCTTATCAAAATACTGTATGTTCTGAAGCAAGCATTTCGTTACAAACTGTCACCATGCGACGCTAGCCACGGAATGGTATGAAGAAAAACACGTTGTGGTATGTTCTCTGTCACATGCGTACTATCTTTGGGATGGCTCAAATGTTCGTAATATTGACATTTTAAATATTGAGTTATGCTCAAACCGTGGCTAGAGATCGTGAACGGTAACTGGTGGAGTTGCAGGCTGGGGAAGGGTTACTGCAATTCCTTATCAAAATACTGTATGTTCTGAAAGCAAGCATTTCGTTACAAACTGGCACCATGCGACGCTGGCCACGGAATGGTATGAAGAAAAACACGTTGTGGCATGTTCTCTTTCACATGCGTACTATCTTTGGGATGGCTCAAATGTTCGTAATATTGACATTTTAAATATTGAGTTATGCTCAACCCGTGGCTAGAGGGCGTGAACGGTAACTGGTGGAGTTGCAGGCTGGGGAAAGGTTACTGCAATTCCTTATCAAAATACTGTATGTTCTGAAAGCAAGCATTTCGTTACAAACTGGCACCATGCGACGCTGACCACGGAATGGTATGAATTAAAACACGTTGTGGCATGTTCTCTGTCACATGCGTACTATCTTTGGGATGGCTCAAATGTTCGTAATATTGACATTTTAAATATTGAGTTATGCTCAACCCGTGGCTATAGGGCGTGAACGGTAACTGGCATTTTTCACTATCGTTCATGTACAGAAATATTTTTTTATATTTGTTGTGTTAAGCAATTTCTAAATTTCCACGTTCAACTCTTTTTAAGACCATGTTAAACGAATATTGTCTATTTTATTATTTAATGTTGAAGAAATTGATACGTTTTGAGTAATATTAAGTCGGTGTGGTTCTACTTCTCTTGTCTTAATTATCCAGACGAAAAACTATCAAAGTAGATATAAAAATGGAACAGGAAAAGTAGCATTCATCATGACGACCATATTCTAGAGTAAAAAGGACTAGGTATGATAAGTGTGATGGCAATTTTCTTTTCTGAATTTAGATGATTAATTATGAGGTAATTCGCAAAAATCCCATATTTTAACATCGAAACAATCAGTAAGCCTTCGTTAGATGTTAATATCTTAAAATGGTACGGGTAACCATGGTAATGCGTGAGTTGTTTTTCTCTAATACATACCGCTTGTTTCAGAATATGGTTTAATTACACGGTTGTATTACGGATATTACTTTATTATTGAAGTTTAATGTTTAAGAAATAATTAGTAGATACATATAACATTTGTGTTATTTTTTGAAAGAGTGTTAACTTTACCGGTCAAAGGTCACTCAGCTTATGCGATGGTGCGTTGGTACGTTATTCGTATATTTTGCCCGTCGTCCATCGACACACGTAAACAGTAAACAGTTGCCTATTTTCACCAAATTTGATTAGAAGATCCGTTTGAAAAAGATCTTGAAGGTGTTTGCAAATCGTAACTTTTGAACGAATTAAAATGATATTAGTTCAGTTTGTTTTCTCTCTCATCAAGTCTCCGAACATACCAAACACGTAAGGTCATATTTGGGGATGATTTGTCAGTATTCATATCCATTTTAGGCAATGTTCGTGCCCGCCCTGAACATTTTTTTATATAAAGGTATATGTAATGCATTTATCTACACATGACCGTACATTAAAGGTCAAGGTCATAATGTGGATTTAATTGTTACATTATATGAATTTCGGCAACGTCAAGTTACATCTTTAACTTAAAATGGATGTTATTAAAATGGATACCCGTTTAATGCTTTTTTTGCAAGACATTGATTTGTCTTCAAAATATTGGTTATAACTTGGGTCGAACATAATGCATATACTTCTAACACACCTAATCAGTTGTTCTATCCGGTATGTAACCTGTAAACCAGGTTCTATTGTACACCAAAAGGATATTCAATATTTGTTATTATTCAGGTCAAGTGTCGCGTGATTGTGACCAGAGCGACATATCATATTGCCCGCAAAATACAAGACATTCCAAACTTATGAGCCTCCTTTCGGTTTGGCACGCGCAATTCTCTGAAAAATATGAAACAATAATTAATCGATTTGTTAGGTTTTAACTATAACTATAATGGTAACAATTCATTCCGACGCCGTAGAGAGCGTTGAAAGTGTATGGCTGTGTGTTTTCAGTAATCCATCCGTTTTTACAATAGAAGTTCCCCTGACCCTAAATGGCCACAAAGAAAATATTTAAATAGGGATTTAAATAGGGATTTAGGGTAAGAGAAGGCTCGGATAAGGACTAATGGTGTTTTTTATGGTTAGGTTATTGCTGTGAACAGTATTGCCCCGGACACCTGAATATGAAGTTTTTAACGTTTTAATGAATAACGCCTCGGACGGGAGTAAATCAACACCGAAGGTAAGAAAATGATTATTTGCTTGTTTTTATTTATACATTCCAGAAGTGTGACATAGCGCAAGATGTGGTCCATGCATTTTTGAACACTCGTCTGAATGTTGTTTTGTCTAAACGTTTGCCGTTTTTTCAAACATTCTAAGAAATGATGACTTGTTCTACCTAAACGCAATAAAATGCACAGAAAAATGCAAAAGTTAACTGGTCAGATGCATTAAATCGCGTTGTACAGTATTTTGTGAGGGGACACTCTCCTACGCAATGTTTTCAAATTTATTTGGTATCTTTAAAATCCAGAATGACTTTGTAGACGTAATTCGGTCATTTTTGTTTGTGTAACGCTCTTGAAACGAAGTAACGCTTCAGGTCAGGTAGCATTTTAAAGAACTTTTTTTCCATTTTTGAAGCACAAAAACACGTTTTTGTCGTCCGTATGATTCGGCATTTGTTAGATACACATATAACGATTAAATTGGATATGCTGGAACAGTTCTTTGTCTGGTTTACGTTCTTAAATGTGTAGATTTAGCTGGCATAGACATGAACATACTGATTGTTCGTGAAACTGTTCTGAACCATTTCTTATGAACGAAATAACTAGTCAGTTGTTGTCTTACGTTTTCGAAGAAAGCAAAAAAGAAGCATATACGTGGTGGCGTTTTTCATCGGCGACGGCGATGAAGACATCAACATTAAGTAATATGCAGTAAATCATCGGAATACGCGCATTATTGATTACGTGATTAATAAAGAGTAACGTAATGCAGTCGAACGTAGGTTCCGACGTTGATGCAGTACTGAGTAGAATTATAAAGCTTGGTTCATATTTGTATAAGGTGTTACAAAGGGGCGTAGCGTGGCATACTCCCGTACTCCCGGGAATAACTTGGAAAAACAATATTGACAAATGCAATAAAAATAAGAGTGGTGCTTCGAAGAGAGATTCAATGTCTATGTCATTAACTGTTAGCGACCATAAAGCACAAATCACAGGATGTACTTCCCGTGTTTTTATATTTAACGGGTGTAAATGGCGAGTGGATTGAAACAGTTTGAGCCGGTATGTGAACAAAATTAAGATTGCTACACTAATTCCCTATTCTGGCATGTAAAACAGAAAATAAGCGTTGACCACTTAAGTAGTATTTTGGTACCCTTGTACTCGGAAATGAAGATGGGGATAGTCTTCTCTTGAAAATTGATATAGTTTCCGAGTTTCGTATTTCTACTGATAGATTATTCCATAGGTTAAGAGAAGACGGGACAAACGATTTATTGTATATTTCTGTTCTCCTAGCAATAGTGGCATAGTTGTCGTTATTTCTGAGAGGGTAGTCACTGACTTCTCCTACTAGTTGCGGATATAGTTTGGAACGGATCAATTTTTAACATTATAGAATGAAATAAGTTTCTATCGGAAAGTGATCTCCATCCTATTTCTGATATTAGACGATGTATTGATACTGAACTTCTCCAAGCTATCTTTTTCGAAAGAAGTACATTCATCCCATTTAATGGAAGCATATTCCAATATTGAACGCATATAAGACAAGTATATCTGATTAAGTGTTTTACGAGCTACTTTATATTTAAGTATTCGCATTAAACATGTTAAACCAAGCACCCTTGAAGCAGAAGCAATAATATCGTTAATGTGTTCGTGCCATTTTCGTTATTGCGAATCGACTGGTATTTATATATTGTAATCGCGTATGATAATTACCGTATTGTTTGCTAATCCATTTAAGTATGACAGGGACGTGAGTAAATCGAATTACGCCGTCTGTTCTGCGTCAGCAAATGAAACAATTTCAATCTGTTTTCACTCCTAAATCCCCAATCAGCCTCAGTCAACTACGCCAAGTTAGCATCCAAAACCACATTGATAAAACTCACATCGAAATACCAACATTACCACCCTTACTATCAAACAAAACAACAATCAAGCCAGACATAGACATAAGCAGTACAGGTATTCTCAAACTCCTTAATGATCTCAACCCAAACAAGGCAGCCGGGCCAGACAGAATTAAACCTCTAGTTCTGCAGGAACTACGAGAGCAAATATCGCCCATCCTGCAGATAATTTTCAGTATGTCCCTAGAAACAGGCCAGGTACCACAGGAATGGACTACTGTAAATGTAGCGCCTCTCCTCAAGAAAGGTGACAAGTCTCTTGCGGCAAACTACCGTCCCATATCTCTTACGTGCATCCTGTGCAAGGTCCTAGAACATATTGTAGCTTCGAACCTGGTCAAGCTCATGGATAGCAACAACTTCATGTACGACCTCCAGCATGGCTTCAGAGAACGCAGGTCCTGTGAAACACAACTAGCCATGCTGGTGGAAGATTTAGCCAGAAATACCAGCAAAGGTAAGTAAACTGATCTTATTTTACTTGACTTCAGCAGGGCCTTTGACATGGTTAACCACGAGAAGTTGCTTCTCAAATTACACAGTGATGGCATCCGCGGTCTAACTTTACCCTGGATACGAGCTTTTCTGAGTGGTCGGACACAAACAGTAGTGCTCGAGGGAGAAAGCTCAGACATGATATCAGTAACATCTGGTGTACCCAAAGGGTCTGTCGTTGGTCCAATTTTGTTCCTGGTATATAATAACGACTTACCCGAAAGCATCATCTCGCAAGTAAGGTTGTTCGCGGACGACACAGCAGTGTATCTGACAATCGACGACAAACTGACAGATGGCGCCAAACTCCAGACCGACCTAAACACATTACAAAAATGGTCTTCCAAGTGGGACATGAGCTTTAATACCTCTAAGTGCCAAGTCGTTCAGGTTACCAAGGCGAAAACTCCAATCCCCACCAGTTACTCTCTAAATGGACATGTACTAGAAACAGTCAGCAGCGCTCGATATCTAGGGGTAGACCTTTCAGACAACTTGTCGTAGAATACCCATGTCAATCGCATATCAGCAAACGCTAACCGTACCTTAGGTTTCCTACAAAGTAATGTTAGGACAAAAGCACCTAAGGTAAGGGAATGTGCTTATAATGCCCTAGTCCGCCCTCAACTAGAGTATGCCAGCTCTGCCTGGGATTCGAACGTCCAATCTAATATAGATTAGATAGGCTGTCAGATGGACCCAAAATTACTTTTCCAGGTACTCGAGCGTCACTGAGATGCTGGAGAGGATGGGCTGGCGATCCCTCGAACAACGGAGGCACGTCTATGTCGTTTTTATAAAATTGTGGCTTAGTAGCTGTTCCGATACCAGCCTATATACAAAGTAACAACAGGGTCTCAAGATACTGGCATTCAATCACATACAGACAAATACACACTGGAGTGAACTATTACAAATATTCCTTTTTTCCTTTAGCCATAGTACAGTGGAATGCTCTGCCAGAAGATGTTGTCCTGATGCTTGACTTGAATAAGTTTAAACATGATGTCAGCCGCATCAACCAAACCAAACCATAAGTGCTGTAGTGTTGTTTTTACCCTGATTTTATCTTTCTCAAACTTTAATTTTAACACACCTTTCGCACTATTTCCTCACCCTTTCTTACTTTTAAACTTTTTATCTTGTCTACTAACAGACACAGGCGCGAAACCTGCTCAAACTTACCGTGAGGGTGTGCAGCAGCATACAGAGATAGACAGATAGATAGAAACCGTTCGATGACTGTCGTGCCCCAACCACCCACCAACGTGACGATGCATCGCACATTTCGTTCTTGTTCATTGCCGGCATATTGTCAAAGTGTATATGTTTTTCTATACAGTAGGATTAGTTTGTATGAAAAGAGTCAAATCGCAATTTCTATATTTTAACAACGAAATTGTTTGGTGACCACCAGACCTATATGTCTGCGGTGACTATCGATTGTTCCCCACCCACTAAAGTCACGACGCATCGCCCTTTTTGTTATTGTTTATTGCCGAAGTATGTGTCGCTGTGTTGTATTTTTTTTGTGTTTTTTTCTTGGCATACAGTACCTTCATGTTTTTAGATAAAGTGACCTAGTATGACTAAATGAATTCTGGTCACCGTCATCGAATGCCTGCTATGGATTTCTTTTCTTATAAAGTGTCTGTCTAAAACATTTTCATTTTGAAAAACAGTACTTGTTTAAAATATAGTTTTGCTAGGTATGCCAACATTAGTGTTTCTTTCAATTACAGGTGTGACTGTACCCACGGCAGTGCCATGAAAACACAAAATGACGTTCTGAAATGTTGCAGAGATTATGGGGAATTAGCTTAAAGTGGCAGTCTGCATCGCAGAATCTCGTGGGTTTGAGGAAACTGTCTCACACCTGAGGTTTTTGAAGTGGAGGAAAGGGCAAAATGTTGAAATAATACTATAACAATATTTGAATATACACTGAACAAAATTCCTAATTACTCACTTTTGTATCTTAACTAATTTTCTTATTTTAAATATATTTTAGAATAGATATGTGATAAGTATTTTATTTTGACCCATAGTTTGTAAAACATTTATTTTTTGTTTAAATTGGTACAACTTTTGAGAGTTACCCTCCCTTTATATGAAAACATGAAATGTGCTGATAAAACACATAACATGAGTCAAAGATTGCTCAAAGATATAAAATTCTTAAAATTGGTTATGAAATAATAGAAAAAAAATTCAAAAAAATGTGACCCATTTATCGCAGATTCTCCGTCTATAAAAAACTGAAATATGGATAATCTTAAATTACCTCCCTTTAAATTGAATATTGTTTGAAATTCAAGTAACTGTAATTCAGCGTTAACATTAATATTTCGAAAATTTCTTTTGCAAACGCATTTGTAGTGGTAATGCTAGTAAAACATGATGTCAACATAATTTTAACTGGCATATTTTAGAATAGCTTTACTAATTCGAAGTACTTAATAAAATCCTATATACCCAGTTGTATAAGTGTTATAACTTATTTCTAAGAAAACACATTGACTTAAAAGTTTTAAAATATGTTCATGCAATCAGAGCAGACGATTTACACTCGCTATTTTGTAGTTTAACCGTATCTCTAATCAAGCTCAAAATACACAAAACAATAAGAATATTATTGGCAAATTCTTAGGTAGGTACTTAGCAATTTGGTTTAGTGCATTCTTACTTGAGGATTATAACCTTATATTTTACTGTGGTGTATTTTCATTGTTTATTTTTTCTCAGCAATATATTTATTTTGTATTTAAAAGGCCAGCAGTATTTGTGACAAAAATGGAACAAAATATTGTTTCCAAATTAGAATGATTGCCTCCGTTGTAGAAACCTAAAATGATATACGCACCAAAAGTAACTGTTGTAAAAAATAAAATCAACTCCGTATTCAACATAGTCTTTTAGATTTCAGCTATATAGGTTTGTTTTTTTTTAAAATAGGGCTCTATCAGATATAGTATGTTCTAAAACTAAACTGAAACGCTCAATGCTTTCTGACAAACAGTTCATTAATTACACACTATACAAGTTTATTATGTCGAACATTGTATTGACAGGTTTACACAGTATATGTGACGTCATTGAGCTTTAGCCCAGATATATCCCTATTCTATTAATCAATATCAAAACACACTCCTTCACAGGATAAGCATGGGAAGTACATCCTGTGATTTGTGTTTTATCACTTTCAGCTGCTGTCATGCTGTACCATTGATGAGCCCACTTAGCGGGACTAATCAGTGGTTTATGACCGTGTTATGTAATAGCTACTGACAGTTTGCCAAGTGTTTGTTTATGCCGTGAATAACCATGTACACTCGCATTTTTGTGTTGGATAATTATACACATATCCCAGCGGATCTATTAGGAAGCAAACTACTGTACTGCATTAACCCAACCACACAATAATAATTAAAATAATACATGTTCTAAACATAAGTGAATCTGAAGGTGAAAAAGTTCATTTATAATTTTCATAATGGTTTAAATAGTTTTTTTGTAAAAGCGTAAATTTCACATATAGGATCCATTAGCTAGTCAACTCAAAAGCACCGAAGTAAACATAAACAAATAATAACGCCATGAGATATTTATTATGTTTCAATTTCCATTTATGAATGAAAAACCCACTGATAAATATATGCATATTTTCTTCCTGCAGCTTTCTACAGGATACGTTTCGAGATTTGATAAATAGTCGCCGAAGTCTGATCTAAAAATAAAGCAAACTGACATACTTTTACTTTCGATCTGTATTCTTATATATAATCACTTTGAACCCTTTGCTCTCGTGGTATTGCATCCAAACGCAACACAGTGAACCATTTTCCAATAGTTATCTAATATAATAATACAAAATAAGTCGTCACAAATAAAAATATAAGTTGTCACAAATAAAAAAAATAAATATATGATGTCTTCCCGAAATTACCGTGCATAAATGCAACCAATGACAACCAGGCCATAAGGTCAATGGCAAAATCTACGTCATCACGCAAAGTGCGCGCGGAAACTACGGAATAGTTCCGGACTTTCACGAAGACAAATGTGTTTATTAAAATTATCTTTTTCTCCTCTAACTAATATTTTTTGGGGTTGGCAGCTATTCCTAAGTGTTTTTATTTGTATATCATATATTTATATAAATGGGGTATACTAACTTTGCTGGTAATCTTTAATGTTACTCCTAGATGTTTGTGGTTGTCAACAAAAGTCAACGGGACATTGTCTAGATATAAAGTTGGACGACGATCATTATTAATTAATGAAAACGACATTAAATTGTACACGCCATTGTTTTGACCATTGCGTAATCATTAATAAATCATGATTAAGGATTCCTCCATGTCGTTTATACTAGATGTTGGGACTGAGAGCGAACTGTTGTCAGCACATAAACGAGTTATACACAACATATTTTCGGCAAAATCATTTACATATATTAAAAATAAAAGAGGGCCTAAGACTGGAGTTCGCAGATTCGACACGGACTCTTTGAGATCGAGTTGAGAGATAATCAGATATCCAGGCTAAAAGTTTTCCATCCACACCATATTGTTTTAGCTTAAACAAAAGCCCTTTATGCCAAACACGATCAAAAGCTCTAGATATATCATTAAAAATAATACACGAATTAACTTGTTAAGCATCGAATGCCTGACATATATGGTAATACATTTCGCCAAGTTGATATGTAGTAGAATGTCCAGGGAGAAAACCCGATTGGTTCCTAAAGATAAGATCAAACATAAGTAGAACAGTATACATGTGTTTAAATACTATTCTTTTCCATTACTTTATTTTCAACTTTACCTATAGTTTATAGGAATAATAGGATCTGACTTTTTGAAAAGTGCCATAACCATAGCAAATTTCCATAGGTCGGGAAAATACATTCACCTAATGATCTGTTAAAAAGTATATGTAGAGGTTTTGAGATTGTATTTACCGTCTCCTTTAGCATATTACGACTTATTTCATCCTCTCCATATGCTTTATTTACGTCCAAAATCTTGATAATATCAACAATTTCGGATTCTTCTAAATAAATAGTTTCTAATTCGTTATTGGATTTTGAATGAAAAATAGGTAATTCAACATTAGAGTCATCAACTGATGATATTGAAACTAAATATTCATTTAAACATTTCACGTTTTCTTGGTCAGTTATTGAGTATGACGTATCGCCATTAATTAAGTTTTTAAAAGTGGAATAGTTTCCGAATTTTTGTTTGACTTTCAAACAAGTTTCCAATACTGACGTCTGTCCGTTATAGTTGTTTCAGTAATTATAGTTTCCACATTATTAAAGAAACGTTCTTTCGCATGATTTTAAGATTATAAACTTTGTTTCGTAATATTTTATATGCTGCTAAATCAGAAAATGCGATGAGTACGCGTTGCTTTAGTTTTTTGACGATCACGTTGTCTTGAAACACGTCTTATTTCTGACTACTGGTGTAATAGTGTAGCTCAAAACTATATAGACTAGGCCAACAAATGATTGACCGTCGCTGTTTCAGTTAAACTTTTAATATGTATAAATTAATTGAAGATGAACGAACTTGTCGGAATCATGTACGTGCTATGTCAAGTCAGTCTCTATTAAAGGGACACTCGGCAAACTTTATTTTTTAACAACTCGCGGCGTTCTACATAAATTACATTTGTTAATCATAAATATTTCTTATAAGAATAGTATACATCTAATTGTTTTGGCATATTACTAACTGTTGGTTATATTGCACAATACTATATTCAAACCTATTTAGAATAACGAAGACAATTTGAAAACTCAAAATTTTATTTAAATATATGCAAGCATATTTAAAGTCAAAAAGATACCGGATCAATAAATCAAGTGGCTAATTTTAGTGATTTATAAAGACTTCAAGATTGCCATATATCCCTTTAAATAACGTATTTGTTTTCTCACAGACTTAGTGAACATTTTAAATTAAGTACCTACCTACCTACTTACCTGCCTGCCTTGCCTTGCCTGCCTGCCTGTTTACTAAATTATCGAGTACAGATCTATCTTTTTTCAAGTTAAATCGTTTACATGTTTAAGACTCTTGTAATTTGCTATAATCAATAGTATACATTTTAAAATAAACAACAGATATATAGCTAACACTGTTGGGCTACGAGTAACTTTTAGATAATTTGGCGCTGAAATGTTAACGTTGATGCCTTCATCGCCGTTGCCGATGAAAATAATACCGCATATATGCCTCTTTTATTACTTCGAAAAGGCCATGCAACAACTGAATCGTTCATAAGAAATTCTCCAGAACATGTTCACTAACAAGCAGTAGGCATGCTCCTGTCTACGACAGCTCAATTTATATGTTTAATAACGTAAACAAGAGAGAGCATTTCCAATGTATTGAATTTAATCATTAAAATGGTAAGGTAGCGAATGCCGAAACATGCGAGCGATAAAAACGTGCATGTGTGCTTGAAAAATGAAAAAAAAAGTTCTTTAAAATGCTACCGGCATTTGACCGGTTAACTTTTGTATTTTCTGTGCAATTTATTGTGTTTGAATAGAAAAAGCCATAATTTCATTTCTTACCTTCGACGTTGATTCACGCCCGTCCGAGGCAAAATGTTGTTACTTCCACCACATCAACGGGTAACGTATGGACATGGTGAAACAGCACGTTTAATTTATTGAATCCAGGTCAATGTCATACGTTAGAACTATTTAATCATTACATAGTGAATTTCATTAAATTGAATTGAAGAGTTAATAATCCATATTACCATGATTACCATTCAATATCAATTTTAATAAAACAAGTTCATGTATATTGTGCTTTTTTCATCAGAGACGTAATAAATCAGAGATTTTCAACGACAGAAAATATTGGAAATTTCACGTATGAACTTAGATTAGTAATTCTATAGAAATTGCCATTTCTTAAAGCAACAGTCTGCAAATGATCTCAAAATTAAGACAATTATGTTTAAAACGTACTTGTATTTTCAGAATGATTTTATGTTTGCTAAAAATGTCAACACATGTTATTTAAAGGTCCGACTATGGCTTCCTGTTGTTATTCTAGTTATGCAGACATATGAACCCGTATAGAATTCAGCATCATTTTTCACAGCCGGAGTCTGCGACTGGTCTCAAATTAAAGAGAATTATATCCTGTAGTGATATCATTATATTTGTTCTGCCTTAATATAAGAAGAGAAACTGAAGAACGAGATGTTGCAGTATTACCTCGTGTCATACGAGATTATGGCAGATTTGAGTAAATCACTACTTCGTAAATCACTACTTCGTAAATCACTGTTTTAATGCACTGTATACACTTGTTTGAAACATATTTAACTGGCGTTCAAGATCGTATATATGATATTCTTAACACGACTGAAACAAAATGCTGTAGTTAATTATTGTTTTATGTAAATTATCTTATGGAAATAAACTAAATAAAAAATGTATATTGTCAGTGTTGATTGTCAGACATGATTAGACTTTGTACACTATACGATTTTCCGAAATATATTCAGCTTTCAGAAAAAACAGGATAATATAAATGTGTATGAGAGTGGACCTTTGGAAACGGCCGAACACGATAAATATGAAATATTGCAGTCTCGGTTTGATTGAGACTGTTCATGAACGGTAGAGAAATATGCTTGCTACCGTTCACACCCCCTAGTCCCGGTTTGAGCAGAACTCAATATTAATAAAAAAATCATTAGTACAGAATTTTAACCATCCAGAAGATGGCATGCATATGGCGGTGGACATGCCATTTTTAATGTCATCATTCTGTGTCGAGCGTCGTATGGTCCTTGTATCTTCATTATTTTAAAAAAAGGTTTGTAAATCATAGAAAAAGATATTAAAAGATTCCATTCTTTCACCATGGTTACACATAATAATGTAATACGTATTACTGCAGAAAAATATCAATAAAATTCATGCATAGAAATACAGACTTCTTGAACGCAGTAGGAATTAATAAAACAAATGTAAGAAAGAGGAATTTATCACATTTTACAGGCTAACAATGCTCTTGCAGCTATTTGTGTATTTTACATTTTCCTGATGTTTACCACTTATTTCCGTGTGTGACAAAAAATATTTCCTTCACCCAAACTTAATGACTGGGGCTGGACTGGAAACACAAATTATTGGTTTGTTTGTTTGGTTGTCTGGTCGGTCAGTCGGTTGATGTTTTTTTAACGTCATTTTTCAGCATATTTGCGGGTATGTATGACGGTCGATTTTTTGTGGTGGAGGCAGACCACCCACATATTCTTGGGTAGAACGAGTAATGTATACCTCCCGCCATCAAAAAGAATCGACACCTTCTCACTGAAGACGAGTCGAGCTCTCAGTGGAATTCGAACACGCAGCGGTAAGAGGCGAGAAAGTTTACAACACAACGTCGTGTTAATCCCTTGAGCACGGGGGTGTTTAAACACAAATGAAAAAAATTGATTAGTAATTTTGGGTGCAAAACATCGTCTATTGATAATAATAATTATGAAATAGGTCGTGCTATCAGTAAACAATGTGTCTTTTTTTAATATGTCAAACAAAATTGCAATTAAGCCTTAAATACTTTAATGGGCAATGTCGCTTTAATTATGTTGCAATAACATTAACACTTATAACTTGCTGTCACGTTCAGGTGACTTGTATTGCATATTATTAAGAGCATACGTTTTGTGTACGATAATACATTATGTTACTATGTATTAAATTGCAGATTGACAGTCAGCACGAGGAATAAAATGACAAAAAACAAGATGTCGAAATCAGTTCCAATATATATATATATAAATAAGATATTGCGGTAACATAGAGCACACAAATAACACCCAGCAACACATACACTACACAATATATGTTCGTCCCAGCGTCTCAAGCAATTAAAAAGTTATGGACAAGATACAAACAATCAACATCCTTGTGCAGTGACAGTGACCTTGAAACAGAAACTCCAAATATGGTTCATAGCTCAGTTCTCAGTTTTATTGAAACAAACTACATAATTATCAAAACATAGACGTTAACACCTTATGTGCTAGCATTCGTTCTGGCAGCATATTAAAGTCACTAACTCTGTAACTAATACGCCGATTATGCAGCTAGTCAAACCGCGGTCTTATAGAAACAACACTTCGTATTGCATGTGTTATGTATTACTTAAATTATCGCATGCATACTAAAATTTAATTATTTTCAGTACTCAAGGACAAAAAATCCGTAGCAATGTTAATTTTCAAACTCGTCCTAGCTCTTATAGAAATAAACATTGTGCCAAGATGCGTAACTCATCTTTTTCTTCACGAAAACATAACGTTGCCTATAACTTCCTCATTTTTTTGATATTTCTTGCAATAAACTTTCCATATATACTCATCATGACAACATCGACATGACCATACTAAAATATAAGGTCAAGGTCACAATGAAGGTCATTATATGGGTTAAATACTCGTTTTTTCTTCACGAAAACTTAACGTTGGTTATAACTTTCTCATTTCTTGATATTTTTTCATCAAACTTTCAATATATACTCATCGTGACAAGATCGACATGACCATACTAAACTATAAAGGTCAAGGTCACTTATATGGGTTAAATACTAATTTTCTTAACAAACACTTATGGTTGATTATAACTTTCTCATTTCTTGATATTTCTTCTTCAGACTAGTACTGTCATTCATTCTTTGGAGATCGCTGAGCCCGATACTTATATTTAATTATCGGTGGTACTTTTTCATTTCTTTTTGTTTTCTTACTTAATTTTCGATTCAGTGGTTCCACTACTCCGGCCGATTAAAGGCTCTGGGTATTGTTTAACCACTTATAGGATATGTTGTCTGCTTTTTAATTTAGTCTTTTGACAGTAACTTGTGATATGCAGGCTTAATAACCACTGCTCCCAACTAAATTCCATTATGTTTATTTCGCTCTTCGGGGCATTTAATTTTATTAGATACTTGGACCATACGCCGTACGACATGGGGAAGCAAGTAACTCCATGTCCACCGCCGTATGCATGCCATCTTCGGGATGGTTAAAATTGTGTATTATTGATTTTATGAATATTGAGTTCTGCTCAACCCGGGGCAAGAGGGCGTGAGCGGTAGCTAGCATATTTCACTACCGCTCATGAACAGTCTCAATCAAACAGAGATTGCAATATTTCGTATGTGTCGTTTTCGGCCGTTTCCAAAGGTCTATTATAATACTCTTTTTCAATATATACTCATCATGACAGCATCGGCATGACCATACTAAAATAGAAAGGTCAAAGGCACACTGAAGGTCATTATATGGGTTAAATACTCATATTTTTCTTCACGAAAACTTTGTCAGGCCAGTTTGTCAAGGTCATTTATCTGGGTCAAAGAACATTGTTCTACAGATAAAGCGCTGACAGGCGACACAAGAGTTCCGCGGAACACCCATCTAGTTAATAATGGGTTAGTTTGTGGAGGCTTTGTTCAAGTCACATACATGTAGTCGTCGATATGGAGATGACAGGAAGGTAAAGTGAAGATTAAAAAGATACTGTATGAATACAGATAAGTTTTTATTTGGTCTTAGGTATACATTATTATACATGTTAAAGGTCTCACTACAGAATTACCTCCCTTGACCATGACGGTGGACATTGTATAGTATGTTTGCAGTGGTCCACAAGTGACCGTTTCTACATATATTATATAGTGTTGATTAATTCACTAGTGAGACGTTAAAGGGAACATATTCAAGTATTTTCAATTAAACGATTTACACCTGAGCTATTACAAAGGGAATTTCAGTGACCATGCTACAATATAATATAAAAGTCATATTTACTTAAATGTTACAAGTGATTATCATATGGTCCCTATTTATGTTCATGTTTTAGTTGTATTCAGGCTCAAAACCGCTTCGGAGCTAGTTGCCGCTAAGGCAATCGACATTGCATTTTAAATGAATTACAAGTGATCTTATAGAAAATATTTAATTTCTTTACTTCTTTACTTCATTATAATACTCAAATATAAATGGGTGCCGAAACGTCTGGGGTAAAAATTAAAATAGATGCCGAAATGGTTTGATGCCGAAACGTCTAAGTGCCGATTCGTCTAGGTGTCGAAATGGTTTGATACCGAAACGTCCTGAATCGATCATGATCACACAGACGCAAAAACTTGAGAATTGTCTGCATTTATTAATAAGCATATTTCACGTACTGATCATTGAGACCCTGCTTTAATTAGACTAATATATTAAATACACAATAGTTTTCGTCTAGAAAAATCATCGTATACCACTTATACGAATGTATGTGATACATCACTGCAAAAACCTATTTTACCTTGTTGCACTCAAACAAGAA
>JAWPHD010011027.1:0-87545 GCA_037043455.1 Cyrtodaria siliqua | reverse complement strand
GAAACCACAGGCTCCCTATTGAAGTTGGGAGGTGGTCAGGCATTCCTGTTAAACATTACGTGGTCCCGCCTTAATTCCATTAAGCGATGGGAAAGCTTATATTAGCAGAGACTTTATAACAGCTATTTAGACAATAAAAACACATTTAAAAACACATTTAAAAAACATTTTTTTATTGAAAAATGTGATAACCTGTTTAAAATTACCTGTTTTAATTTTACAATATGTAAAACTGTTTAAGCCGAAATTAAGAAAAAAACAATGTGTTTCATACTCTAACCCCGTTTGGTTTCTTGGGGAAGGGGTTGGATGAGGCATTAAAGGTAATGCTCGGATCACTTAATGTGAACGCGTTATGTTAAGCTATGTAATATATAATAATAAATATATTGGAGACGAAAGTATTATACAGTGTGATCATTTTAAAAATCATAGAATAATGTATGTCAAACAATACTATTATAAAAACCCTAATGTAGTAAGATTCGAAAATCTGACGAACAGCCAAAACAGAATCTTTGCAAGTTCATTGTCATAATAACTTGAAGAAAAAATATTAATCCATATATAACAGATGTTCTCAAATCATAAAGCTGAGAATTGACGTCTTTAAGTATATATTAAAAATAGTATGACACATTTGATATTAATTTGCTTAACATATTCATTTAAATGTGACCTATTCATTTAAATGTATTTACATGATTGTAACATGTTTAAAGCATCGGTTGTGTCCGATATTTTTTTATTTTCTGACTTGTTTCTGTTTTTGTTGAGGTGTTTTTCTTTTTGCGTTCAAAAAAGAACCCGCGTTCATTTTAATATGTGGTGGTTATTCTGGTTTTGTAAAACTATCATGATACAAAGTTTTTAGCTCTATTTGGTTCTGTTTAAACAAACATGATGCCACCTACATGTTTGTAATAAGTTGATAATTTGTATACAGGTATACACACGCACGCTGTAATTATGTGCACTGTAAATATCTTTACAGTTGCCTTATATACTTAAATTAATATCAACACACGTTTCGTTGTCCTCTAGAAAATTCCCCCAACTTCTTCATATCTCATATTATTTTCTTCCAATCGTTTAAAAGTGCCTTCTATGCAGTGATATACGCATGACTCTTTTGTTGTTAAAACGTTTGCACGATTTTAACACTGACTCCAAGTCATTTACGATATCATTTCTATGTTAATTCGCCCCGAGTCGGTGGTGCGGGTGATAAGAATCAACCAGACCTGCCTCGTTACTTAGCAGAAGGGGTAGGACCCCCTCTCTCTCCTCTCTCCCCTCCCCCCCCCCCCCCCCCCCCCCACCCCCCCTACGAAAAGTAACCCACCTGGTGGACCCGTGGTTGGCGACCCCGTGTCGTTGGAGAAGGGAATCCTGGTGCCCTTGGAAAGTGTTTGTTTAAAAAATGCGACGAATACTGTAAAATAATACATTTTAACATTTAAAGCTACAGTAGTAGCTATATAAAAAACATATAGTAGAGCAGGGATGCCTATACATCAAAAGCTTCTATATAAGTCCTTGTTTATTAAGGAAACTCGTTATAGTTATTTCGAGATCTCGAATGTATACAATAACACTATTTCAAACTATGTTGTACTGTATGCTAATTACAAGTGCGGAAAACAACATAGCAATGAGGAAAATGTAGCAGCCTCTCGAGACAGTGTTGTACATTCATTTTTTTAAAATGAATTTATCCTTGATATGTGTAGACAGATTAATATAGAACATATCTATAAATAAACTTGTTGAAATATAAAAACATATATTATACCGCATTTGCGTATTTCCCCTTCTTTGCGCATTCGATCCATATGCAATTGCGCATTCGATCCATATGCAAGTTTATTGAACTGGGCAGTCAGACCTAGAATGTTTATGGACCGTAGCAAAGTTGTTACAGATAAATTATATAAACTGTTGAAACATAAGAACATAAATTATATAAACTGTTGAAACATCAGAACATATAATGTATATATTATTATATAAACTGTTGAAACATACCACCGTTGCATCTCCTACGACTCTTATATTTTACAGACATACTTTCATTTCTAGGAGCTCACTCATTATTCATCCAACTTAAAATCATCCTTCTTACTCTGCCAAAGTTTCACAACACAATGTTATATCACAATTATAAATAAAGTTCACAAACTCAAAGTCGGTTAAACGAGTTATTTATACCTTTTCGTTCCCCCTAAACTGGACCAGAGCGTGTACATCTTGTTGTTAATAAATAATTTGTCTCGTACCAGGTATAAGGCTGTAAGCTAGTAGGAGAAACCCTCCCCACAGGAGGAATCTTGTACACCCCTCTATTTTTCTGAAAGCCCATTATGTGTAGAGCATTTTGGAACATGTATGCCATTTGAGCGTCGGGGGCTTTATCGTGTTACAGGGTGTAGAATACGTTACCTATAAAATAATAATTAATTTTACTGCATTTTTGAAGACTAAAATGTATGGAAGAAAAGGGTTTGTATTTTAAATTGTCTTCATTATTCATGAGCCTTTTATAATACAAACTTTCGTTTCACTCCCTTTTTTATACTTGGATATCTGCTATTTCTAACTCTACGATACCGTAATTTACGTTAACTTGTTTTATTGAGTTTTTAACGTCAGACATTAAGAACATTAAAGAATGAATGGCCACCCGTTTTTTGTAGTATTATCAATTAACAAATTTAACTCTTAAACATCATATAAACATTTCTTGATACTCCTGGAGAGAAACATATAGTTAAATCGCCTACTAAGTTTTATTTGCATGACGTAGATACTACTTTTCCCACTGCCGTGACTGCCACGGGGAAATGAGGTAAATCTGAATTGTATAGCCTCCACAACTATTGCCAGATAATTGATAATTAATTTACCTGTTCAAAAGTTTTCTACGTCATCAACTAAAATATTATTCTCGCTTATCACAGATATTGAAATGTGTGAATTGTAAATAATCTATTGTTGTGTATTGTTTTCGATTTAAAAGACATAACCATGTTCATGAAACAAAACATGGCCGGAGAACATTAATGATGTTACATCTGAAAATAATTCCAAAACCTCTACAGAATATCACAGACATACGTGCCCATGATGTTCATAATGTTTGGTTCTTGTAATGTCCCGTTACATTGTGTGTTTTTAAATCATTTTCTATTTCTCTACATGTTAAAAGAAATAATAAATCATCCAATAACCTATTAACGTTTTATTGCAGCATTCCTTTAAACATAATTGATTGTAACAACTCATTTTAAACATTATTTATACTTTTTAAACTACAAAATTTCGTTTCACGTAATGTTTATACCTTTGATAGTTGCGTTATTAAGTCTATGTTACCGTAGTTTATGTTACCTTGTTGAATGAAGGTGTTTGGTTCAAGAAATTAAGAACATAAATATTTTATATTCGAAAATTATTTCAGTTATCTTAGTTATAATAGACATACGTATCCATGATATGAACAATGTTTGGTTCTTGTACTTTCCGTTACATTGTGTGTTTTTTTTAAATAATTAATAATAATCCTAACAAGTTTGATAAAGATTGGATGAAAGTGATCATGACCAAGGATCTTACGAAGTTTGTAAATCACTTTATCGTAGACGTCAGGTTGCGATATGCATTGTCACAGAACAGTTCATGAACAGCCTGTATATCTTAAAATTAGATCAGGCTAATGATAATAATACTAATAAAAAAAGTGTTATATATTAAGCGTTTTGAATTAATTTTTTTTACTTAAAAAAAAGCTCGCCAATGACATAGACGATCTTGCACGCTAAATGTACTCCGGGAGAACGGAATGAACTATTGCATGGTTAACTGACTCTTTGCCGTCTTAACAAAAGCGCGTCAATAACACAGATGTACAGAATGGTCAAAATATTTAATCACACGTGATTGCTTCTAGGCCAATGAAAAACGTCTATATTTTATGATATATAATAATTGTTGATATTTAACAGTGATGACAACTTTAATACCATGTATGTGTTGTTTAAGAGGTCGATTTTTAGCTACATGTATGATACATGTGAAACATTTGGACATCCTTCCTGTGTGCGAGCGTTTGACTGACCTTATGAACTTTATTTAAAGGGACACACGGCAATCTTGAAGTTTTTATCAAGCAGTCAAATTAAAGTAATAATTTAATAATCCTGCATATATATAGTTAGTAATATGTAAAAACAATTTACTTTTAACTATTCTAATAATTAATATTAATGGATACAAATATGCAAGTTTAAATAGAAATCAAAGTACTGAAAGTACTGAGAATGCAAGGTTTGATAGAATATTTGCACGATTACATAGTTTTAACTTGGGCGACCTACAACAATCTTAGAGTGTCGATCCATTCCAAATATATTGTGATCAGTTGTCATTAAACTGTTTCAAATCTGGACTAGAATATTATTCTATAAAATTGCTGATGGATGGACAGATTTGTGTTTTATGACCAAACTATCACTCAAGTTGACCTCCATGTCTACAATTATATTATTTACAGAGTGGCGTGTATTAAGTAGTCTTCCGGGAACAAGATGCACGAGAGGGCCTGTATCACTCTACTGGCTTGAACAGTCAAATGGCCTATTGGAAAACAATTTTTAAAAAAATCAAGGGCTATAACTCTGCTGTGTCTAGTCTGATGCAACTGGTTTTGAACTTGTCCAAGCTTTTATTAATATACATATATTGACTAAATTTAGTAAGATCGAATGAAAGATATGTTTACGAGACACATATAGGACATTGCCATTAAATCAAGGGAACTATCGTGTTTATTATACGATATATGTAGTTTTCAGTATGGTATACGCTTTCGTTAATATGAAGACTTTGACCAAGTTTGTTATTTTTTTTTTTTTATTAAATCAAGGGCAATAACGGGTGTATCGAACTTGTCCGAGCTCTCATGGATATGAAGACACTGACCAAGTTTGGTAAAAATCGGATATATAATAAAGGTTCTAGAGAGTTAACAACAAAAGGTCAAAGGGTAAATGATGGACAATCTGTTACAACGGCTTTAGGTAGGAAGTCACAAGTGTTATGGGACATAATTAGAAGCCAGTTACTTGTGTCAAGTTTTTTTCCCAAAGCCTCGAATAGTCAAGGAGGGGAAAATAAGGGAAATAATAAACATTATTAAAGACTTTGATGAAATTGTCAACAGACATATAAGACCGTTGAGAATGGTAGAGCAATTCTTAAATAACAAACTGACAAGCAATTTCTATGTACATGTTGTAGACAAACATTCTATAATCAGGAGCCAGTGGCGTAACCTAGAAAACGCCTTCTGCAAATAACTTAACAAGAGGCACTACCCGTTGATTCAACTTCGCTACGTCTGTCCCACACATTGAAAAGAAACTTTACTGTAGTATTTACTAAAAAATAAAAATACAAATTAATAGATGGAAAAAAGAACTGAAATTGACTATAAGTAAATATACGGGTAACAAAACAACAACAACACACAGAACAGAACCTAGCTGGACGAAGTAGGTTAGGTTAACATGCCGCAGCCATGTGCAGTTTCATGATTTAGTCGATTTCAAAATACATGTTTACAAATAAACATTTAATCTTTTTGTAAGTACAGTGCCCGAATTCACCAAACATGAGAACAGTAATAGGCTTAAGACTCCAAAATATATTTTTGAAAATGACCATAAAACATTTTTTAAAATATGCATGCAAATAAAAATAACATGCTAACAAAATGCAACTCGGTTTAAACATTTGTCATTACGGATGAAAACTCAGATAATCTGGAGCTTGACACTTGTTACGAATGAATACTGATAATCTGGAGCTTGACACATGTTATGAATAAAACACTTGCTATGTGATAAGAACCTGATCAAACCCTGGCTGTCCAAATTGGATGACGTCATGACGTCACAACGTTCAGCGACGTGACCATTTTGGATGACGTCATTTTGTTAAAACTGTCAGCGTTGACTGAGGCAGACATTTATTGATTTCATAGTAAAACAACTTAAGTGCGATCAGTGAAAAAAAAACGGTTTTTGATAACATTGTGACGTCAAGTCGTCATGACGTAGAGACACGTGTTAACTTTTTTTGTACAATTAGAACCTGAACTCTAAAATCTATTAAAGTTTTGATCAAATCCGGGCTTAAACGCAGAAGATATAACGATAACAAGATTTATATATATACTATATTCAAACAGAATAACAATCCAGTGGTTTCTAAACATGTTTCTTTATTTCATCTTATCAGTAATAATAATTAATTCACTGACATCGTCAATCACTAAAACCCTTTTGAAATAGTTGTTGCTATATACAGTTATACATAATAAAGCAATTCACTTTCTATGCAGGAGATATAACGATAACAAGATTTCTATATATACTATATTTCAACACAATAACAATCCAGTGGTGTATAAACATTTTTCTTTATTTCATCTTATCATTAATAATAATTCACTGACATCGTGAATCACTAAACCCCTTTTGAAATAGTTGTTGCTATATACAATTATACATAATAAATATATTGAAACAACTCTTCCGCCGGAAATCTCGTTTAATTTGGGTTGACTGAATCGGCTCTTTAGTCGATGTCAAGCGAAGGTGCGCGTGACGTCACATCGTGTTTCTACCTTTGCAAAACTCGCTTGAAACAAACTCGCCCACAACTCATACATAATGAGATTTTCATAGAGTTTCTCGACCTGTTTGTTTGCATTATAGTTGTTTTCAGTATCCAATACATTCGTCTAGCATAGATCAGCATGCAGGTACGACTTGAAGCCTCGATTTATGAGAAAAACGTAGGTTATCCGCCAGATGGCGATGAAGAGGCGCCAAAAGCAATGACTATGAATGCAAACCTTGCATTCAAAAACTAACGGGTCGCTGCGAGTTTTAAACAAATCAAGATTGCTGTTTGTCCCTTTGGCACAATTATTAGAACTACCACCCTTGACAATGAACATTTTGGAGCAAGATAAGGTCAAGTGTTACTTGAATATAAATATAGTATATTTTATGAGAAAATAAGGTTAGAAACTGGTTTCGCCATTGCTCGTAAATGTCGCGTTGCCTGATATATTAACAGCTTCTTGAGGAGGCTCGATTTTGTGTGTATTTATCACAAATTCATAAAATATGTACTCTCAATTGCTATTGACAAAAACGTATTGACAAAAGATACACAAGACAGTGAGGGAATATATATGTATTCAAATAAAATTGTTAACATTTGAAGGATTCTACCAATACTTTTAAAGCGTTTAAACTTTTAAAGACCATACTATGAATGGCATTTATTTAAGGACATATTTCCTAATATTTCCTCCGTCGGTGTGTCCTTGGGCAAGACACTTTACCTTAGCCTCGTCCGTCGGATGGGGACGTAAACCGGGCGGTCCCGTGTATCGGTCTATCCTCCGAGCACGTTAAAGAACCATAGGAATCTATTCGATAATAAGAGTAGGGCAGGTTCCCGGATTCCTATGTATCCTTCCCCTCTCTCTGGGGCGGCTCTAAATAACATATACTGTGTTGATGAGCCGTTAAACAACATTCAATTCAATTCAATTCCTAATATTTCCCATCGCTACTTGGTCATTGAAAAAGCATGGGAATCTTGTTTATTTACTGACTGCATGCTCCATATGATCATCTCCGGTATAGAAATTGAGGCCCGCTTGTAGTTTCTTCTTTGTGTTATATCGCTAAATTAAATATTGTCTTGGGTAAGAAAAGCTAAACACAACTTTGTAATTTAGAAAAGCATATTTATAATTTAGCTAGTTTAAATACAAAACTTGTCTGATATTTCTTTATTGTTTCTAGAACAAGAATGAAAGCAAAGCATTAAATGAACAACTTCCTGTTGTGTGTTTATATTTTACTGCACACAAAAAGGCTTTATTGGGTTGGTCTCATAATCCGAATCAAATTTGAATATCACAATGTTCGCATGAAATTGCATGGCTAACAGCGATTTATAGACCTATAGAAATTCTCGTCCCCCCACCACTCCCAAAAAAATAAATACAATAGGCTCGAAATATGTCCTGATTTACTCAATTAACTTTGTTACATGGGTAAACAAATACAATTCGTATTTTTGTAATAAAACAGCAAATTATCAGAGATGTTAGTCCGTTTATTCTCTATTCTATTTATCTATACCAATAAGTTATTAGCGATGACAGTGAATGTTATTAACCTTATTACATTAATTATGCATAAATGATATTTTATTTGATTTTTGCCCATCCACAAGTAAGATTACTGACACAACTTGAACATTATAAAAGCATTATCAACACATATACACGGTGCATTTTAAAACGCAACATTTTTGATTATGTATTATTTTCAGTCCGCTGTTTTTTTTATTCAAATCAAGATTGTATTGCATGGTTAGTACACACGTCTCTTTGTCCCAAAGGTTAACATATGGCGATAAACAGTTGCATAAGATTGGCTCTACTTCCTTCAGGTAAAACACATTTTGCACGAGGACTTCAATTCAGGACTAGAAATTCAAAAAACACCAAGTGTTGCGTTTTCAAATGTACTGAGTGCATAATTTCAAAAAATAAATAAATAATTAAATGACAATCTATATAACAGGGCATTATCACATCTCAACGATCCCCAACTGTACACTGGGCAATACTGTGTGAGTTGGGCAAGCGGTAATAACAACTGAAAGATGGGGTATTTTCAAAATGTCTGACTTTTTTTCGTGTTTATTTTCAGACATTAAAGAGTTTGTTTACACCAATACCAGTGTGGGAAAAGATAACACGGTCCAAGTACGCACTTTGTTTAATATACCAATAAACTAACGCTATAGTTGAAAAGGCCATATTTTGCCTCGTTAAGGAGGTTGGCTGGGAAAGGATGTAGAGCTGAGATTTTTTTTAAATTGATATTTAAAGCTTCTTTGATATCATTTAGATACAAAATGATCATAAAAAGGATAGGTCATCGCACTTTTTTGTACTAGACGTCTTAGAAGAAGACACATATTTCTCTAACTCCAAAATGTCACTAAAAAGAGAAAAAAATCATTGAACGTTTTCACAATATTTTTCATAACATTATATTTATTGGAAAACAACGATTACTTTTCGATTACATATATACATATCTTTCAAAACATACACAAACTATTGTAACCCTCATTCGTCTTTTTACTTTAAAAGGCAAACATGTATCGACCGTACCCCACCCATTTGTTTTACTAAATAATAATTCAAGATATAAAAGTATGTTCTAATGCTCAACTTTTTTTAAAACTTGTATATGACGAGGTCATATATGACATTCCTTTCAAAACAAGTAAAACATATATAGGTCATCAGGCTTCTAACGAATTTTTATTCAAAATTCTTTAAATTACACCCATTTTGAAGTTATTTTGACATTTACACTGTGAAATACTGTACACACAATTTTGACATGGAGATCGAATATTGAATTAGCTCAGCAGCTACTTTTATATATGTATTCCACTACTCATAAACAAAAGACTTTAGAGTTTTTCTATAGCAAAAGGATAAATTCTACTCAGAGCTACCCATACCCCCTATTTTGTTGACAACAACAAATTATCACAAATGACGGAAAAAATATGAAAACTATTTTTTTTTGCTTATAATTTGATATGTTACCATCTCAAATCCTACATTATATCAACATCTACTAGAATGCAAAAAATGAAACAATTCCGTCGTCATTTTCCATCAAACTTTAACAGATTGTTAATATCAATGAAAGCTCGCACTAGTTCGAAATCCAGCTACATCGGACCAGGAACATCAGAGTTATATGCCCTTGAATTATTGAAAAATTGCATTTTCAGCCTTGTGAACACCTTCATTTATTATTCGATCTTTCCGAAACTTGGTCAGATGAAAGCTCGGACGTGTTTGAAAACCAGCCAGCTCGAACAAGTAACACCGGAGTTATGGCCTTTTGCAATATTTGATGTACGCTGGAAACCCCAGGGATCGTGAGTTCAAATCTCACTGGAGGCATATGGTTTCTTTTTATTCATTTTTTAAAAAAACAACAACATGTGTTCCTTTTTCTTTAATTAGGAGCTTAGGGACCTTGTTGGATCCGTTTTACATAGAGTTATAGGGAAGAACATCAAAAATCTTCTTCTCTAAAACTACAAGAGATAAAGGTTTAATATAGATATAAAAATCGAACAGGAAAAGCAGCTTTAATATGTTTTATTTACTATCAGCTAATAGTTTCTGACCTTGATATAGTAAATAGCACTCCTAAGGAATGTGAATGTAACACATCAACATTTTGCTATGCTCCAGCAGGTCATGTCATCACTGGTAATTTTGAGATAAAGGTATTCGGCATCTGTTTTCGAAAGGTCTAAGTATAGATTACCTTCAACTATCGATTTTAATGCCTGTCGTGCTCAGACCGCCCAATCCATTGAGGATTTTAGTATATAATGGTGTCGTAGACAACATGCGGACGCAAAATCTCTTTCTATTTGCAAAATGTCAATTTTTAAAATTATAGATACACGTATTAACTTGTATAATGCTAACTCCTCTTTATTTCCTCCGAGACCTAGGTTTACCTTTTGTAATTTAAATTCGGGAATTCAAAAATTTCATAATAAATTTGGTTTAGTTCCTTCTGATAAAGCAGCTTATAATGTAATTATTGTTTGACGCCTACATTGCGTCAGTGTTTTATCTCTGGAACTCGGTAGCACTAATTCGTACACTCCATTTCATTCTACTGAGGATGATGTTGTTTCCACACATATCACTCGGTGCACTACTTTTAAGGCAGGGGTAGACGAAAAGCAGAACAAACTGCCAACTATGTACTGGATTCCTAAATTACATAAAAATCCGTATAAGGCCCGCTTTATTTCCAATTCTAGTGCCTGCACCACCACAAATATTTCCAAACTTTTAACTTCTTGGCTTACTGCCGTTAAAGATCACGTTAAACAATATGGCGATAAAACTTGTGAAAACTCTGGGATTAATTTGTTTTGGTCTATAAAAAAATTCAAGAGACGTTCTTGATAATATTTGCAAGAAACGTCAACAACAACAACTTCCGGCATGTGAAAACGTGGATAATTTGACAAATTTATATTGCAAAAGGATTTTATTTTGTAAGGATTTTGGATATTAAGTCGTGTAAGTGTTTCAACTTTCTAACCAAGTACACGTTAAACCTTTTTAGGGTCAAAAAAGGTGTTTATACGACTATTTTCTGTGATCACCAAGTGCGCGCACGCTTTGCACGAGTTTTACTATGTCCCATACACCGATGGACGATGATGACCGGTATAATTCTTTGGCCGAAAACTACGTGTGTAAAGATTTTAAAGATCTTTCGGGATGCTTCGCCAAGCTGCACATGTCCCTAGAAGGCCAAATAGACAGTAAGTTGGCGCCTCTAAAGAAAACTATTGAAACAGTTCGTGAAAAGGTTGACTCTATGGAGAGTTTTATTGAGTACGCCAACGACGAGTTTCGTACCCTTCAGGAAAAAACGCTCCCAAACTTGGAATCCCAGATTGAGGAAATGAAACACGAGAGGCAAAAATTAGAACTTTGGGGAAGGAAGTGGAACCTTATTGTAAGAGGTATAGAGGGCGGGGGAGACAGAGAGCCTGCCACAACAACAGACCACAAGTTCAGGGCATTCATGTTTGAATCCCTGTACATTGAGAAGGAACGGGCCAGAGGTATGACATTCCAGGCCATTCATCGACTGCCATCAGGAGACAATACTCGGCGTAACATTTTATTCCGATTCAGCAACCTCATCGAGCGTGATTTAGTTTTGGATTGTGCCATGCGGAACCTGAAATCCGGAACTGGATTTAGCGTTGTCCCTGATCTACCACCAGAAATTGCCAAGCGTAGGGCTGAGCTTCTCAAGAGAAGAGGAAACATGTCTAGTGAAGAAAAACGATGCCACAAGTTGATCTATCTTAGGGAGTTCCCATTCGTGGAATTGAAAACTGTAAACAAACGTGCTGAAAACGCGTAGTGAGCAGCCAGTAGCAGCATGAACATAAATTAACGTTCGCTAAGCCGATACAAAGCACATCAACGCTATGGGCCAATATAGTGACATAATTGTTCTTGAACTCTACAACCAGTGATTATAATCGATTTTTTTTGTTAAACAGACCCATATATGTTGCTTCCTCCTTCTCTGGTCAATACCCCATACAGTATTGATAGTAACTTATATGTATATACCTCCACCCATATCACCCTTGTTTAAACATTCTGGTTAATTGACTAATGTACATGTATATTTCATTTTTTTTATTTTTTTTTTATTTTTTTTGATAAATGTTTTAATACATCATATTCCTTGCCAACAGTATATGAAATAACGTTAAAAATGACGAAAGCCCTAAATGATACATGTTACACGTTTTATATATACGGTTGGTTGCTGTCAGATTGCAATAAGTAAACAAAACCACGTGACTTTAAGGCGTGGGAACTTTACCTTGTGTGTACTAAATATAGATACTTGACCCAGTGAATTAAACATATTGCCCCAAAGGACCGGCAAGCTCTTAGTCGTAAATGCTTGGTGACAAATTGTTAACACTTATTTGAATATGGGTATACTATTATCAGCGGCCGTGACTTATTCGTTGATCGTAATGTATGTGTAAACTAATGGACAGTGCGTCTTTTTTCCATTCCTAACACCAGTAGTAGTATAACATGTTGGTAGTTCTTTCTTATTTGTCCCCATTCGAAGTTCTGCGTTCTAGATAATGACACAGTGTCACGAAACGCCTGCAGTACACACTTAGAGGTAAACATCGAAGCGTGTACTTTAAAATCATCTTGATTTGCGTTTTCTGCTGCATGCTATACATTTACAGGAAGTCTCGGTGATTTAAGTCATATTTTAGATATCCGTCACTGATAGAAAAATAACTGCACTTAGCAGGGTTAACTTATATAAACTACTGAAACATGACGAGGGTAAATATATAATAGTGTGCATGTGCGGATGTCGGGTTCTGTCAGGAGTGCCCTCTTCAACAGACGTTGACATCCAGTACCGACTTATCTCAGTTTAAATGTTTTTGTTTAAATACATTTATGAACCACATATGCGTGTAGGTGAATGTAAAAGGGAACTCTTGATATACTTTTAAAACATTGTTTACATATTATTCGCTACTGTCACACTGATGTGCATAGTTATCCTATTTGGTAACTGATAGTATAATAGGTCAAGATCAATCGATATATACAAGTGTATGGGGGTTTACTGATAAATATACAAGCGTATGGGTGTTTATGGATAAATAATAAAAAGAACTTATTTAATTATTTTCCAAATTGACATTAAATGCTATGAATATGTCACTGGCAAAGTAGACTTGTAGAACTTTCACTATATGTGCTGATGTATTGTCTATTATAGTTGATTTCTCACTGACGATAAATAATTGGCAAGTAACATGTCAATCACTTGTATTATTATAACATATACACACAGACAATGTCACATGGTTCTGTTTTTATTGACATGCAAATGGTTTTATTCTTTGTTGGTATTCAAACATGCATGTGTGTGCAAATAATTTAAAACTTAAATAGAAACGACGCTTTTAATATTACAGATATAATCATGTTCACTAAGCTTGTTATATTTGTTTAACATGAATAGGTTCAGGAAAAAAGGTTTCCGTTTGTATGCACACATTGACAGTTTACCATAAACTTGAAAAGTGCTTGTGTAAATATACATGATGTTACTGGTTGAGACATTGGTGATATCAAATAAAAGTAAGAGTTGAAAGCATGAGTGTTAAAAACATAATTAATTTATGACAGCTTTTGATGGCATTTTCTTCTACCTATACATATGAATTTACCAGTTAATTTGCTAGCTTACTTACTTT
This sequence comes from Cyrtodaria siliqua, assembly GCA_037043455.1. Classification (NCBI taxonomy): domain Eukaryota; kingdom Metazoa; phylum Mollusca; class Bivalvia; order Adapedonta; family Hiatellidae; genus Cyrtodaria; species Cyrtodaria siliqua. The sequence goes on along the minus strand of JAWPHD010011027.1, from coordinate 73,553 downwards.
TCTTTCTTTTTTTTAAAACTTTATAATGCTAGTTTAATGTTTCAACTTTATAAGTCATAATCTTAAAACATATTTTGTTCACTGTTATCCGTTATGACTGCCCTGGTAAAATGGGTTTGTGCGAATAAATATGAATTACGATCCTGAAAAAATTCACTTCCGCTTGAATGTCAAGTTTTGGTAATTGATACTCAATATTTATAAATATTACATTTTTGATTCTAATAATCTTTACTATAACAGTATGTGCTGAATCCATCACTATGTTTAACACAGCCAGAAAATGAAAGAGATGAAAAAGAGATGTTGTTGTCATATTAGAAAAACAGACATTGTTGTGTACATTATTTTGAATATTGTTATTTTAGTCAATAGAAAAGAATGCGCTCTTTATACAGTTATTATATGCAGTCAAGAAAACAGATACAGGTCATGGAACATCAAGCCTTTAACAGTCAATATTCATGGAGTCGATACAAACTATACATTAACCTACACTATTTTATTAAATTATGAGTGATATAAAATTTGGAAGTATGAATTGTAGGGGTTTATATTCTGATCAAGTAAAGAGGAGAGACATTTTTTCAAGGTGTAGTGATAGATATGACATTACTTTTCTTGTTGATACACATTCAACTAAAGAGATAGAAAGCAAATGGAGGACTGAATGGGGCTGTGATGCAATATTTTCTTCATTTTCAAGCTCAAGTAGGGGAACCGCAATCTTGTTCAATAATAAATTTAGTTACAAAATTAACAAAGAATTCATGAAATAATTTCGGAAATTTCATAGTGTTAGATATTACAATTCAGGAGCAAAGAATGACTTTAGCTGTAGTGTATGGACCAAATGAAGACAAGCCGCAATTTTTTCATGATTTCTTTACTGTTATTGAAAGCTTTGGTAACACTTCTTATATTATTGGCGGGGACTGGAATGTGCCACTAAATTATGATATGGACACATACAATTATAAACACAAAAATAATATAAAATCAAATAAAACTTTTAAGTATTATGGAAAGTTTAGACTTACATGACATCTGGAGAATATTTAATGACAATGTTAAAAGATATACTTGGAGAGGCCCTTTTAATAAGATGGCACGTTTAGACTATTTTCTTGTGTCATCTGATTTCCAAGATTGTGTCGAAAAATGTTCAATCGATATTTCTTATAAATCTGATCATTCAGCAATCTCAGTTAATTTTTTATTCATTGACCAAAAACGAGGCCGTGGCACATGGAAATTTAATAACAGTCTACTAACAAATATTGAATATGTTAATACTATCAAACAAACTATTGCTGAAACCATAGAACAATACAGATTGGATAATGAAAATGAACAGCAAGAAATTGAATTTAGCATAAACGACCAACTATTTTGGGAGACTCTTAAGATCATGATTAGAGGTAAAACTATTTCATTCGCCTCATTTTTAAAAAGAGAAAAAATAAAAAAATAAAATGAAATAGAAGCTAAAATTAAAAACTTATATGTTTTAATAGACAATGGTGATTTCTCAGTTAATAATGAAATTGATCAGTTACAGATAGAATTAAAAACAATTCGAGATGAACGAATAAGAGGAATTATTTTAAGAACAAAAGCGAAATGGAAAGTTGAAGGAGAAAAATCCACTAAATATTTTTGTAATTTAGAAAAGAGACAATATACTGAAAAATTAATATCAAAACTTATTAAAAATGATGGACAGGAAACAAATGACTTAAAAGAAATACTTACTGAACAGAAATACTTTTATGAAACTCTTTATAGTTCTAAACCTTCTACATCGCAGGAACACGAAGAATTATTTTTTTGACACAAACAATCCATTTTTAAATAAACTAAACGAAGAAGAACGGGAGTCATTAAAAGGACATCTTAGTGTACACGAATGTTTAAATGTTTTAAAAAATGTGAAAAATGAAAAATCGCCTGGATCTGATGGCTTTACGGCAGAATTTTATAAATTCTTTTGGAACGATATTGGTTCTTTTCTTGTTAAATCATTGAACTATGGATACCATATTAAATCTTTATCAATAACACAAAGACAAGGTGTCATCACTTGTCTCCCAAAAGAAGGTAAATCAAAAACGCACTTAAAAAACTGGAGACCTATCTCGTTATTAAATGTGGATGGAAAAATTGCATCCTCAGCTATTGCCACTCGAATAAAATCAGTACTTTTAAAAGTAATATCTGAAAGTCAAACAGGATTTTTAAAGGAAGGGCAAATTAGTGAATCTACTAGGCTAATATCTGACCTTATTTTAAAATGTGAAGAAGACAATATACCAGGGCTCCTTGTTTTACTAGATTTTGAAAAAGCATTTGACTCTTTGGAATGGAAATTCATCGAAAAATGTTTACGTTTTCTTAATTTTGGAGAGTCCATTTTAAATTGGTTTCATACATTTTATAATAATGTTTCGAGTTGTGTCCTGAATAATGGCCATTGTTCAGAGTTTTTCCCTATTCAACGCGGTGTCCGACAAGGAGATCCTCTTTCTCCGTATCTTTTTATCATATGTGTTGAATGTTTAAGTGCTGCCTTGAAAAATCACCCTGATATTAAAGGTATTCGAATAAAAGATTCGGAATATTTATTAAATCAATATGCGGATGACTCCTCTCTATTTCTAGAAGATGACGAAATTTCTCTTAATACTGCACTTCAGTTAGTAGATAAGTTTTACCTTTGCTCAGGATTAAAAGCAAACTTCGATAAAACCCAAATTATATGGATAGGCTCAAAAAAAGGTTGTCGTGACAAAATCCGTACTGAGAAACCAGTTATATGGAACTTCAAAGGCAATTTTAAACTATTAGGGATAACATACAACTTAGAAGAAGACAACTATTTTATAAACAACTACCATACCAAACTTAAAAAAATCAAAAATATGTTGAACGATTGGTCCTTCAGAAATCTTACCCTTATTGGCAAAACAACGATTATAAAAACACTCGCTCTTCCAATCATTATTGATTGTCTAACGGTCCTTCCTGACCCACCAGAACATATATTTGATGAATTCCAAATTACATTGTTTAATTTCTTATGGTCTGGTAAAAATGACAAAATTAAACGAACAGTCATGATAAATCAGATTGAAAACGGTGGTTTAAAAGTGCCACATATCAAATCATTAAGTCATTCATTGAAACTTGTATGGGTGAAAAAACTTTTAGACCCAGAAATATTCTCACCATGGAAAACCCTTATTTTAAATGATCTAGAACAGTTCGGTGGCTATAAACGATGGTATCTCCATAAAGACGGAATCCTCAAACTAGCAAGTTATCAGAACAGTTTCTGGCAAAATGTAATGCAATCTTGGGCACTTTTAGATAGTGAAATCACCACAAACACACATACAGATATTTTATCAGAACCTATATTTTATAATTTAAATATTGTGTTAAACTGGGACTTAAACCTCTTTAAAGTGTTAAGTCAAAATGCAGTATTCTTCATAAACGATCTTGTAAATGAACGGTGTGAGTTTTTATCTTTTAATGATTTCTCAACTAAATACAATGCACGCATTCCATTTACATCTTACTATGGAATAATTAATGCAATCCCTAATGAATGGAAAACGTGTATTAAGAATACAACTAAAATTGAACATCCTTTAAATAAAAATATTCATAAATTAAAATCAGCAAAAAAAGTAAATCAATCGTTTTATGAAGACTTTTTAAAATCAGTAAGCTTAACACCCAATAACTCGCAAGAAAAATGGAACATAGAACTCGGAATAACCTTAACAAAGGAAGACTGGAAATTTCTATATCAACACACTTTTAAAATAACCGATGACACTTACCTCCAAAGTCTTCAATTCAAAATACATCATCGTATTTTGTTTACCAATGCCAAATTGTATCAATGTAAAATGTCAGAAACAGAACTATGCACTTTTTGCAACAACTCACAGGAAACTGTTTCACATCTATTTTTTGAATGTATGTATTCAAAGAATATACTGCTAAGATTGTTTGAACAAATTAAGAATCGTTGCGGAATTTCTATTGAATTACGACCCGAAGAAGTCCTCCTTGGTTTTAAACAGCATGAATATGTTTTAAATTCGATTATTAATATTTGTTTCCTTGTCTATAAAAGTTATGTCTATTCAAGCAAATTGAAAAAATGTCTCCCAAACTATGATGTTTTCATCGAACATCTGAAAAGATATAAACACTTGGAATTGTTCTCATCATTTATGTACTCTGTACCAAAATCTAATGCCATAAAGGCGAGATGGAACATAATTAGCCAACTGTTTATTTAGGATAGTTAAGTAAAATTACCCTTTTTGGTATATCTAGGTATATGTATGTGTGTATGTATGTATATACATGTATATATGTATGTGTGTGTATATGTATGTATATATATATAAGAATGTAATATTAATAGTTGATTTAGTGTAGGTTTGTATTGACTTCATTTATTTCGTTATTTTCGTTTTTGCTCTTTTTGAAATTCAATTATCTTGACTGGATTCTATTATATTTTTTTCCGTTTAACATGTTTTACTAGCAATGTATATATATGTATGCAACTGTATATGTAAGTACACAATGTGTCTGAAATAAAAGTATTAAAAACAAACAAAAAAAGTTTCATCTATTAGCACTTATGACTTCTCTACACTATATATAACCTTACCACATAACCTTATCAAAGACAAGCTTATTGCTCTTATTAAAAAAACATTCGCCAGGGATAATACTACATTTTTGGCTTGTAATAATATTAAAGCGTTTTTTACTAACGGCAGTTTAGACAATTACACTATGTGTACTTGCCAAGAAGTTTGTGAAGAACTCATCTTCCTATTAGATAATAGTTTCGTCAGGTATGGAACGACCGTTTACAGACAAATTGTTGTTATCCTTATGGGTACGAACTGTGCACTCCTTGTCGCAGATTTGTTTTTATATTGCTATGAAAGAGATTTCATGTTGAGTCTTTCACCAGATACCCAGGAAGATGTTATTGAGGCCTTAAATGACACCTCGCGGTATCTGGATGACATATTAAACATTGACCCTTTCTTTTCTACTATGGTTAATAATATATACCCTAAAGAACTTCAACTTAACAAAGCTAATATTTCTGATACTAACGCTTCTTTTCTTGATTTACATTTCTCCATTGAAAACATTTTGGTGAAATAATTAGCAAAATATATGACAAGAGAGATGATTTTAGTTTTGATATTGTTAATTGTCCCGATTTAGATGGGGATGTTCCCCGAGCAACTTCTTATGGGGTCTATGTGTCTCAGCTTATTCGTTTTTCGAGAGGTAGTACTCGAGTTGAGGACTTTAATATTCGTAATCTTTGTATAACTAAAAGCTATTCCATCGGCGTTACCGTTATTATAAACTTCGTAAAACCTTTTTGCAAATTTGTATTATCGTAACCCTGATCTTCTTTCCAAATTTAAAAGTAATTTAAGAACTCTTCCTCGACAAGGACTATCACAACCTGACTTCTATGGTGACGTGGTTTACTTCGTAATATCCTTGGTCATGATCACTTTCATACTATCTTTGTTAAACTTGTTAAAAGGTTTATCAAACGAGGTTATGACCCTATCATTATGCAACGCACTGCATGCTCGTAGTGGACCCATTTACAGATCGCCACTAAGCTTTCCTCTTTGATTGTGCGATGACCGGACAGGCTGTGGACTCTATGATGACGTCTACCTAAAGCCCAAAAGTACGTTGACGTTTGATGTTTGTCTGTAGTCTTGTCTTGTCGTGCCCTCAATTGTTTATTCTCTTGTTGCTCTGGCTTCTGCCAAATCACTGAGTACCTTCTTTGTGGCTTTCTAGGCTATTGTTTTTTGTACTTATATATTCACGAGCATCTTTGTGTTTTGCTTATATTGCCTATTAATGCTGCCTTGTTGGTTAGAGAATAGTTCATGGCGGGGATTTCTTTATTTACACTGTCCCGTTTTATTGGGTTGACAGTAGGGTAAGTGTGAGGTTTGGTGCACCCTAGAACCTGGTTTAAACCCCCAGCGGCCTTTTTTGCCACTGACCGTTCCAAGACGGTAGCCCTATTGTCAACCCTTTTGTGTTCGTGATGTCTTATTTGGCCTTTTATTCATCTTTAAATTTGTTCTTTGTTTCTGTGTGTGTTTGTGGTTGACTGTCGCCCTTGAATGCTGCTTTTCCTGTTCGATTTTTATATCTATATTTATGGATCCTCTAACAATTTTGTTGAAATGGTGACCCTGGGGTAAAATTTAGCCCCAACCCAGGCGTCACATGTTTTAGACAGACTATATAGGAAAAATTCAAATCATCTTCTTTGAAGCTAAAAGAAGCAGAGATTTAATAATTTGTATTTACCATCAGCTTATGGTCCGCTACCAAATTTGTTCAAATGGTGATCCTGGGGTCAAATTTGGCCCTGTCCCCGGGGTCACATATTTTACATAGACTTGTATAGCGACAAATTTAAAAAACTACAAGAGCCAATACTTTAATATTTTGTAGTTTCGTTTAGCTTATGGTCCTCTACCAAATTTGTTCAAATGGTGACCCAAGTGTAGCTTGTATGTTCACTTGACTACATGTAATGAGAATGCAGGTTTATTTTTCATGTGGGGCACACTCCTTGGGCCTTAGACATTACACTAAAGAATAAAATATAGAAATTAAGCATGTGTGTGTGTTTATATATCCATCTATATGTTAATTGTGCCTCCAGACGAGTGGGTTATGATGTAGAGATACAGTTCATCAGCGTGTGTTGCAGCTATCCTTTATAGGAAGTGAATGCATACGCTTGATTTCTGTGTATATCGTCATAGCTAGGCGCCCTGCCGTAGTTCGTCCGAAGGTTGTCTGTCCTTGACAGTTCACACATATTTCTCTATATAATACGGTTTTATTAACTATAAAGTACTATGTGCTCTCAATTCAGGGTGAAATTGGGGTAACCATTTCATGTGAGCAAATGTAGCTTGTATGTTCGCTTGCCCACAAGAATATGAATGAGAATGCAGCATGTTTCGGCAAACTTTTCGGGCCTCTTTAATACCATGTGATATAGTGTTTAAAACAAACTCTGCTTTATTGTATAGTTAACTAGGCTCATGCTTTCTGTTCTTTGATGCATAATTTGCATATGTTTTATTAGTTACTCAGATAATTTGCAATTGTCTTAATATCTATCTTAAATGTATACCTAAATGCCATTTTAAATTAAGTTTGCTTGTTAAATGGATATTATGTCGGAAAAAAGCTTAAGCTTATGTTTATATTGTTTGTACATAATTGACGTGAAATAAATATTATATTACCTTATCTTATAATAACTTTATTTTAGATATAAAATAAAGTATATAAAATAAAGTGAAAAGAGAAATTAGACGAAAATATAAAAACATTCAATAATCTGACTATAGCGTTACACGCCCATTATTTAGAATTTCAGATGTAAAAACATACACACTAAAATTAGGTTTCCGTAAATATGTTAACATGTTCAACAGAGAAATAATATGTACAATGGTAAAGCGACGACCTGAAACTTTACTTTACTTTACTTTACTTTATTTCAAACTGCTTAATTTCACAAATCAGTGAACAGATAAAGCAAATTACAGCAATAACATACATGTATAAATACATAACACAATGACGGAACTAATAGGAAACGACTATTTACATATTATTAATGTTTGTTGAGAAAAATAGTACATGAGTCAAAAAAATTACATTCACATTTAACTATATTAATTTTTACATTTATTCAATTTTTAACAGTTCAGATACTTATTTTACAGAAAGACATCTGTTTGGTATCATAATTTATATAGATTTAACAGTTTTATTAAGTCTGTTTTTATGTACTTAGATATTTGTATATAGACATTTACCTATATATAACTGTTAATGGCTAATGTTGTAAAATTATATATGTAATAATACAATAGTGATTACATGTTATGTAAAGACAACAATTTAATAGTAGTTGAATAAACAACAACAACAAAACCTTAACTAGTGCTCATACTTGTAGATATTGAACAAATCGCCTGAAACACCTTTCCGAATATTGAAAGCTGTGTCTACGACGCTCAATAATATAAATAGTATACGACAAGACATTGAGCGCAGCCTTTATTAGAAATAGGATCGAAACTTAACGAAATACACTAAAGACTGTGTTCTATTATCGGTATACTAATTATCAAATATATATTTTTTATCACAAATAAAAAGGTTGTATTGGTACATATATTTACACATATATTTACACTCAGAGTCGTTTTTTATTATTTAAATACATATACCAGAAATTATCAGTTTATCCCTTTAAAATAATCTGTTATTTTACTACAGAATACACTCAGTTTATTTATATTACATTTATTTTCATTTGTGAACAATTCTATGAATTTCGGCATGTTTGGTCGTGAGTAAAAATATTTGTTAATATACTTTTTTCTATCATTATGAAATAACGGGCATACTAAAACAAAATGAAACTCATCCCCAAGATCATTACATTGGGTGCATTTTCTGTCAGATGTTGGGATATTCCTCCATCTTCCGACCTCTATTGGTAACCTGTGATTTCTTGTTAAAAATGCTATAAGCTTCTTACAGTTTAAAACTGTTAATGCTTTAATATAAAAACTTTGTTTAAAACTAGTTTTCAAAAATTTGTAGATGTTTGTGTCCGAAGTACGACCAAGCTCGGAATGCCAATTTTGGATGAAGATATCTTTAAGTTTTTGGCTGAACGATTTAACGAACCACTTTCCATTTAAAAAGTCCTGGCTGTACCAAATTCCGGAAAAGCCAGACGTGCATAACATGTGTTTAATATTTTCTATCCAGGTAGACTTGACGAGATCCGAATAATGTAGTTCTCTTATCAAAATATATAATTTTGAAGAGAGTTTCGTTGTACTGTCACTACTGATATTTTCTATTAATCTTGTCCAGTAGGCAACTGTCCTCTTATTAATATCAATATATAACGGGGTAATGCCAAGTTCTCCATAAATCATGTATGATGGAGTAGCCTTTTTCATATTAAAGATATACTTGTAAAATTTTAGCTGTACTCTTTCTATTATATTTATTTTTCCACTACCCCACACTTCACTAGCGTACAAAAGTATAGGTTTTATAGTTTTTTCAAAAAGGTCAATTTGTATATCATACGGAAGTGATAATGATTTAATCTTTCTCAGCAAAGAGAACATGGCTTTATTAGCTTGTTCTGAAATATACTTTTTTGCACTATTAAAGGAACCACTTCTAGAAAAGTATATACCTAAATATTTATATTCATCAACAATTTCTACGTTTTCGTTTCCTATTTTATATACAGTATTTCGTAATCTTCGCCCCTTACTGAAAATTAGTATTTTTGTTTTGTTTACATTAATATTAAGCTTCCACGTGTCGCAATAATCTTTAAATATATCAAGGGCAGTTTGAAGTCCGTGTTCGTTATCACTAAAAATCACGGTATCGTCTGCATATAAAAGTATAAACAATTTTAAAAATATCTGGGTTTCATCTATTACAATGTCTCTATTAATGCCATCTACCCCTCTACTGTTTAGATAGACTTCAAGGTCATTAAAAAATAAACTAAATAAAAATGGGGAAAGATTTTCACCTTGTCTTACGCCGACATGACAGTTAAAATAGGGAGAATTCCCCTCATTCGTTACAACTTTTGATTTTATATTATTATACAAGTTATGTATAACATTAAAGCATTTTCCATTTATGTTTTCATTTCTTAATTTCTGCCAAAGACCAATTCTCCAAACAGAGTCAAATGCTTGTTTAAAGTCTATGAAACAACAGAATAACTTCTTTTTGTCTGATTGTACAATGTCTATTAAACATTTGAGAATAAATACATTGTCAACAGTAGAAAAATTCTTTCGAAAACCAGCTTGTGTTTCATGTATAATACAATATTTCTCTGCATATTTAGTTAATCTAGTATTGAGAATACTCGTAAAAAGTTTTCCTAGGCAACTAAGCAATGATATTGGACGGTAATTTTCAGGAAGCTTAGGGTCTCCTTTGCTTTTGTAAATGGGCTTTATGAGTCCAATAGTCCAGCTCTCAGGAATGAAACCGTTGTCAAAAATAGTATTAAAAAGTTTCACGTACAATAATAACATAACATTTATAGTCGACTTTATTTGCTCATTGACAATATTATCGATGCCTGGGCATTTATTATTTTTTAAGCTTTTAACAGCAAATAGTATTTCTTCTGCAGCGATTGGTTCGTTAATTTCATTATTTATTTCATTAATAGTGTTATCGTCTATATTTACATCATGTGTTGCATTTTGTCCATTTTCATTGTCGTGTTCATTCTCATTTAATGATTTAAAAAAATTGTAAAAATCATCAGGAGACGCATTTGCAACCGGTTGTTTATATTGCGTGTTTAAAAGGTTCCAATACTGTCTTGGGTTTGCATGTTTCAGCAATCTAAGTTTTTCTACTTTAGCTTGATTATAATTATTGTAAGACCTGCGTAATGTATCTTTATAATTTTTACTAACAGTTTTTAATAAATTCTTAAAAAAGGGCGTTCTGTATTTATTATAAGCCCTTCTTGTTTTATGGTATATATTTCTGTTTTTCTGACATATTTTGTCGAACCATGGCTTTTTGGGTTTAAAACTTGTTTCTTTCAAATAACTTTTATGAAATACCTCGCCAAAACTATCTCTCGAACAGTTCTCAAACAGCGTTCCTATATCCGTTACAATACTGTCTATATCATTTTGACTAACACTTTGCTCATGAATTAAACTATCCAATCTGCTTTCTATTTCAGCAACTTTTAATATGTCTAGTTTTTCAATAAATAAGTCTGATTTCATAGAGTCCCATAATTTAGTTTTATGAAGTTCGTTATTGTTTATGGACTTGTTTTCTCTCACATCGTTATATTAAGCTTTGATGACAATGTTTAAAGGACAATGAACATCTGAGTATAAATTACAAAACTCGTCAATTTGAAGATCAATAACATTTTGAAACAGGTATGATGTGGATAAAAAATAATCAACTGTACTTGATTCTCTACATGTTAATTTAGGATTTAAACAGTCCGAACCAATTCTACCGTTTAAAATAAACAGGTTGTTGGTTTTACAAAACTCTGTCATTTGATTACCATACATATTTACTGTGTTATCAATATACTTTCTATCTAATGGAATGTTATTTAACTCGAAATTCTGAAAAATATCTGCATCTTCATTTTGTATATTATGCAAGTCATACATATCTGCTATAAAATCATCAAATCGTGTATAATCAGTCAGGTGTCCACATCTGGCATTAAAATCGCCAAACAATAAAATATGGTTACTACCTGGGCAATATCTGAAAAGTTCATTTTGGATTTCCAAAAAAGGGTCATTATGAGAATATCTTGAATTTACAGGTGGAATGTATATAATACCACATATAAGATCCTCTTTCATAATACTATTCTCTGTTCCGTAAATGTCCTTAGAAATTGTGAAAAATTGTATCAGCTTGCAGTCATTGTTTGTGTCAATGGAAACATATGGGGCTAGATTTTCTTTTATTAATATAGCGATGCCACCGGAGCGATAACGAGAAAGTGTCTTCCTATTAAATACATGTACAATATAACCTGACACAAATATTTCATCAGAGATGTCTGTTTTAGTTTCTTGTAACCCTATTATGTCATAACTATTTATTAATGAAATAAATTCAGGGCATCTAAGTCTAGCAAGTAGCCCACACACATTGAGCGACAAGATCTTTATTTCAGTTTGTAAATGACAACTTGTACTGGGTTGACGAGCGTGATCAGCACGTGGGTAATTGTCACTATTGTTAAGATCACAATAGTCGTCTCCATCAGATCGCTATTCGTTCTCGCCGCTAGCTATTGTATCGTCTGTTGGTACATGTGTCTCGTCTGCGCTCATGTCGTTTACTGATACTTGTATGTTCAGCGGTTCTTGTGTGGCGTCAAAGTCAATGAGTATAGTGCTTTCTTCACTATCAGATATGTCACTATCAATATTCTGTTTTTTAAATGTAATGTCACTGTCCAGTGGAGAGGATGCTTTCTTTTTACCGGCATTATTTTGACGCTGAAGCGGAGTGTTTATTGAACTGCTCCATTGTAAAGATGCAAATTTGTTATTTAGTAATATGTCGTTACTTGTGCTGGGCGATGGCGTTTGTGCCGGTTGCCTCCGTTTAAATGTTCTTGTCCACGTTGTGTTTTTCGTCTTGTAGTCATTGTCACGACGTTGTTTGTTTTGCATTTCTCCATATTGGTATTTGCTTTGATTGTTGTCTCTGATTTGCATTTTAAATGAAGATCGGCTACTTCCCGTGTCCTTCTCGTGTCTGTCCCTGTGTGTTACTTCGTCCATTGTTTCTTCTGGTATGTACTGTTGTTGGTTTATGTACAATTTGTCTCGTACGAGCCGAACCTTATTGTTCGGGTCTTTTCGTGCTTCCTTTGCTACGCCATATAATTTCTTTCGTTTATTTTCTATTTCTTGTGGGAATTGTTCCCTTACGAAATACCCACTGTCTGTAAGTGTTTTTGGTGCCATTTGTTTTACAAATTCTTTGTCTTTATAATACGTGAATTTGGCTACAACTGGACGTGGATAAAACCGTTCACACATGAGAACCAGAATTATGTTCAATTCATATATATACCCTGATTATCTACAAATATTGATATCATTTCAATACTTAGAATCTCATCTCTATTTCATAATCTCAATAATTCATGACATACACTTAATAAAATCCTTAAATATTACACACACCATTAATTAATTAATTGTATAATCAAACTAGGCAGAAGGTAACAGTTATTCTAATTGAATATTTCAATTCAAAGAACCTACACTTTAACAAATAAAAATATAACTTATGTAATTTACCTAAAAGTAGATAAAAAAAGATCCTTTCTAGTTTATTACACTTTTTATCACATCAAACAGTCAACGACTTTTGCTGATCTTTTAAAGGGCGACTACCGACAGCACTCCGGCCAATAAAATCACACGTTAAACACATTATCAAGTAGGCGGGTTTGAGGAAATGAAGCCGCTGATTATGAAAATAGTGTGAACAGCTTTATTGTTCATACAGGATATTAAGTTTATTTAAGGTTTTATAAGTGTCTGCAACTAGCAAGTAAATAATCAACTCGGCTTTCCTGTGAACTTGATTGCACTTCTATTGTTAACTGATCTTAATTATTCGCTGTCATAGCAGGAAGCCAGCTGTTAAAATTAAGCATAAGAGAAAGAAATCAAAAGTGAAAAACAATAATTAGGATGTTAACCAAAAATATACTAAAAACTGTGTTTTATGAAATAATTTAAATGACAATCTAAATATACAAAAATAGAGTGTTTTCTAAAATTTAATTCAAATGACTTTTTAAATGAATTCCAATGACTATTTGTATATAAATTCTGAACATCAAAATTCAAGAAATTTAAAGCATAACACTTATTTATGACAGTCATTTGAATGAGACTTAATATTGCAGTCTCGGTTTGATTGAGATTGTTCACGAACGGTAGTGAAATATGCTAGCTACCACTCACGCCCTCTAGCCCCGGGTTGAGCAGAATTCAATATTATTGATTTTATGAATATTGAGTTCTGCTCAACCCGGGGCTAGAGGGTGTGAGCGGTAGCTAGCATATTTCACTACCGTTTATGAACAGTCTCAATCAAACCGAGACTGCAATATTTCGTAATTGTCGTGTTCGGCCATTTCCAAAGGTCCACTCTCATACAGTCTTTTTTAGCCAATATCTGCTCGCTTAAATATCCAGTACAATACAGTACAATTATTTAAAGATATAATTCTACTATATTGAACAAATAAAATAGGTCTCAATAAGTAGACTAAACAAAGAAGAGTTATGGTAATGTCTAAGCAAAGACGTTTTAGAAATAATAATATCTTTAATATCTATCCATTGCCTATGTTTTTGTTTACGCTGGAGCCAATCTAATGTAAAACAAAATCCCTAAAGATTTAAAATAATAAATTGTAGAGCAAAAACGTCTCAATGAAATGACTTTCTTTTGACGCCAATTCCCCTGACAATTAATCCTTACAGGTCCCTTGATGCTTAACCTAACTGTAGATAAACTGAAAGGAGATATGCGCTACATAACACCCCTATATGCGTTCATGACTTTTACAAAATACCTATTAAATAGTATGTTTTGGTTTATACTTTTCAATATCTTCCAAACAATTCAAGTTTAGTCTGACCACATATTGATATGTAAATAAACACATCACATCATGACCCGCAAAAAATGACCCGCAGCCCGCAAAAGAGACCCGTAAAAGGTGACCCGCAGCCCACATTGTGTATCCCGCAGCCGGCAGCGCTTCATAATAATAACACTCTGTTTAAACGTAAATGATGCCCCACAAAACATTTATGATGGGTTTTGTAATGTTAAGCTTATGTTTTTTTGTGGTCTAATGGTTAACGTAAACGTCTCATAACCATAAGTTTGCCTGGCTAAACACTGGGAGTGTGACCTTATTAACACTGCCAATAAACATACACTTCTAAAGTCTTAACACTTAATTTTTTGATTCATATTAAAATTAGACGAGTGAGAAATTATAAAGGCTATTTATATTAGATGAGTACCCAATAGACAGAATTCACGAATGTCATCGGAGTAGCTACTACGTGTATTAGGTCATATAGGCCCGGACTTATATACTGAAAGTGTGGTAGAGTGTGTTTTTACTGTTTTAATATGTATCGGCATTACGGAACTAATAATTGCATGTGTTGAATTTATGCTAACCTTAACATTATTAGGCTAACACCCTTTAATAGTACTGGTCATAGCTGAATAGGTTTTAGAGGGAAAGTAGATTGTCACCTGACATCCAGGTGAAATCTGATTGGTCAATAGGTAGTTTTAAATTAGTCTTGCAAAGAAAGTTGAAGTGTCAAGAAGTCTCTTGAAAATATAGTTTGCATCCATCTTGGATCAGTTATTTTAATCAGTTTAATGTACTTGCAATATTTGCAGTGTCTATATTTATATTCTTAGAGTTTCCTAAGAATATAGGACAGTTATGTTTTAATATATAATGGTAAAATTATGTACCATGATTTGGAAGTGTTTGGAAATGTTGAAATGGATGTAGGATTTGGAAGGTAGGAAACATATTTGTTTTATTCCTTGGTCATTGTTTAATGTCATATTTCTCTATCATTGATTCCAACTGATTGATCAAGGGATTGGTAATTGACAAATTACCAAATCATAGGGATTAAGATGTGATTTTAACTATGTGTAACTTTGTAATTGCCATGCATCTGTTTGCATCTATAAGACTGTGAATATAATAGTTAAATGACATTAGATCCGTCCGTGCGTCCGTTGTCGGATATGTAGATTTTATAAGTAATCATTAAATGAACAGATCCACGAATTGTATATTGATGTTTGCTAGACATTTGAATCGATTGTCTGTGTCCAGTTTGTTATGATGTAGTTTAAAGGTACATGAACTAATTCAGACCTTTTATGTACAGATATATGTAGAGCTGGTGGCGAGCTGGTAAATAGAATGGCAGTAGAGATGGATGTGATGGATATAGTCTTTGTACCATATACATGTAGGTATTAATAATAACTATGTGACTATATTGCGACTATATTATTTAGTAGTTCATACTGCTGATATGCGTTAAGGAATTTGTATGTTTTGCAATATGTTAATATATCCATTAACAGTAAGATTGTAATATATGTGTAATACGTGATGTTAAAAGCATTAAGTATGGTTTGTTTTAAATACATTAAGTAATTGTATGTCTGATAAACTTCATATTTATGTAAGTTATTGAGTAATTACTTAATCTGTGATATTGAATGCATATGTGTAATATTTTAGATGATTTACGTTGAGTATTATATACTTTCAGAGATGTTTATTATTCATACCATCAATAAATGATGTTTACGGAAGCTGGCGTTTGTTTAAATGACAACCCCTTGTTATGGCGTGTGGCAACAATAGAGCTAGCCGGGTCACGCTATAACAAAAGGAAAAAGAAACGCAGGGTGCGTATTTCCGCTATATATTGCATATACTGCACACTTAATTCCATATATATTCCAAGGATATCCCAAGATATTTTGTAAAAAAAAAAAGTGCAGTTAGTTAGAGAAAGGACACAACTGTGATGTTTTAGACGTTTTAATCACAGTACACGTTGTAACAAGAAATTCATAAATGCTGAAGTTCCTCTTTGAAAAATTGAGCCAGTTCAGTACTGTATTTAATGTTAAGTGATTGCAACATTTAAAGCCTAAGTGTGCTCACCTGCTTGAGCCAAATGCGCATTCTGGCGATCATGAAACTTTAAAGAGGTAACCATTGGTGTGTTCAGTGCTGTTTAAACCTTCTTTCTAAAAGCACAGGCATAATGTCGCCCTGTACCATTCGATTAGCAGTAGCATATTAAACATACAATATATAGCGGAAATACGCACCCTGCGTTTCTTTTTCCTTTCAGTATATATCAATTGGAAAAATGAGATATGAAAAGTCCAAAAATGCAATAAAAACTGAAGCCGGATGGGGTGGTGGGGGTTAAGGGTCGACATTTTTTTTTTTTTTTTTTTTTTTATAGTGTAGGTATTTCAACTTGGTCAAATGTTATTTCTCAAATTTGTCAAACAATATTTCTTCAAATACCACAAAAGTCTCGGTCAAAATGCCATAAACGCACAATTGCATAACTAAGTTAAAAAAAAAGACGGGGGAGAATGCCCCCGGATCCCCCTAGTTTATCGGACCTATATATGCATTTCAGGTCAGCTACGCCCCTGAATGTGAAATACGTGTATTCTGTCGGAGAAATGTGAACTTTTACAGTGCACGAGTGAAACAGTGGATATCGTCAAGAGCCAATACGTAGACAGACGTTAATCTATTTTTTATGTACCAAGTTCGGTATGTTCTCCTATAATTGCATGTATATGTCTTGTAATTCTGTAGGATCTGACTACTTATCTAATAATATGGATATATTACAATACTGCGTCGTTTCAAAATAAACTCACGAAATGAATTTCGATGTCACTAGTGTCAGGAGATTAGATAACAGGCATCACGACGACGATTGTTTTAGTCTTCCCGAGACCTCGGATCGGACAGGTGGGTAATCTTATTTTTACGTCGCAGTTTATAAATGTGCCGAGCCAACCATATCCTGCAACTCTTGTCTGAAACATTAACATTACGCATGATATTTCTCATTATTTGTATAACATCTATCAATATTATATAAGGAACGAAATTCCTCTTCTCCGATTGGTTAAATTGCGATCAGGTGGCAACCAACAGATCACGATTTTGTCTTCTGCGCAGTCTTTTAGGACGTTTCAGAGCACTAACGCCGATTGTTAAACCATTTATTAAAATTCTGTTATGTGGAAATCTTTCTCAAAGTTTTAAACGACAATCTTGATTTTTTTCTAAAACTTACGGCGTTCCGTTAGTTGTTTCAGAATATCTTGCATTTTTCAATCATTAATATTAAGTACAGGCATAGTTTAAAGTTAATTGTTTTTGCATATTACTAACTGTTGATTATATTGCACAAATAATATATTTAAACCTGTGGTCATGATGGTAGAATAAGATGTAAAAAAGGGAACTCAAAATTGTATTTAATTATATGCAAGCAGGTTTAAACTCAAAAATATACTTGATAAATAAATCGAGAAGCTGATTCCAATGCTTGATAAACACTTCAAGATTTCCATGTGTTCCTTTAAGGCCACGTCTCCACATTTTCAAAAATACACTTTTCCTAGACTTTTCGGCTCATATAATACAATCAAACACTATAATTTAAGTCATTATACAATGTTTTTATGGCAATTATATAAAATAATATCCAGTTAGCTCAGTGTAGAGCGCACTCGTTTCTCGCCAATGCGCCCCGGGTTCGATTCTTGGACTGGGAAGTAATTGAGATAGTCATCAAATCGGACAGGTGAGTTTTCTCCGGGTCCTCCATTTTCCAACCACAGTAAGCCCACCACACGCCACCATCTGCGTGGTCGGTTCAAAAGCACACATGTTTATTTGTTATATGTGTCTTGTGACTTTAAAGGGACACATTGCAATCTTGAAATTTTGTCAAGTATTACAATCAGCATCCCGATTTATTAATCCAGTATCATTTACATTTAAACCTTGCTGTCATTAATTAACATTTTGAGTTTTGTATTGTTCTTTTTTATTATACCATAAGTTGTATATAGTTTTGGTGCAGTATAGTCAACAGTAGTTAGTAATTATATAAAACCAATTTGCTTAGAACTATTCTGATAAGTAATATTCATGGATTTCAAATGTGCAAGTTATGTTGAAAACTATCGGGACGCCGAGGGTTTGAATGAAATCAAGATTATATTTAAAAGAGCGATCATTAGTATTATCAGATTATCAATTTTTATTTATTTTTCTTTTCTCAGCTTTAACACATTTAAGTATATACTATTGCAAATGTTATGCGGTTTTTTAAATCTTAAATGTTTACCCTAAAGGATTATGAACAAATATCAAAACGCCAGAATAAAACGGATACGTGTTTACCATTTATTCCATTTCAAGCACATGAATAAATATATAGAATATCGTTTTACAATAATTTCACGAAATTGTAAACAATAATTTCACGAGCCCTTCTAAACAATAATTTCACGAGCCCGAAGGGCGAGTATTTCACGAGCCCGAAGGGCGAGTGAAATTATTGTTTACAATTGAACGACAAACCGTGATATATTATAGATAATTCACCGTAAACGATGTTCTATTTCTATTCTAATACCCCTAAAATGTGAAAATAAAGCACACATCTGAAATCTTTCGCATTGCTTTGCTTACTCTCCTAACGTTGCATACGTTACAATGCGCAATGCACAATGCTTATGTTGCAAAAATTACAGTGATATATCGTTCAGTATAACGAGATATTTAAACAAGGCTATATAGTGCGGGTGTATTAGAATAATTGAAAACATTGCCATTGTTTGATTTCGTACACAATAATAATAACGTTAATTTATGCACAAATAGTGAGAAAAACAAGACATGTTTAAAAAAAAGAAAGACGATCTACACAAACTTGGTGTTTCATTAATATTAAGTACAGGCATAGTTTAAAGTTAATTGTTTTTGCATATTACTAACTGTTGATTATATTGCACCAATAATATATTTAAACCTGTGGTCATGATGGTAGAATAGGCAGGTGCAGTTTTTGTAAGTGTTTTATTATTAGTACTATAATAATGTAGTGACCAACAACCCAACACTGTTTTCAGAATGCCTTATGTTTACAATGCAAATATGTGTTATGGTATTGGTATTCGTGAAGCTCGTGCAATCACACTGTAGTTTATCTATATAGGTCATAGGTGGATCATGTACTATACATAATATTAAATAGTGTTTCGAGCCATACCAGTGAAGTGTGAACAACTTGTATGCTATAATTACTTTCAATAATATATACGTGTTTATCCTTAAATTTGTTTACTCATACCTAAATATTTCTCATGCTCTTCTCCAGAACATGTTTTAATATATGTGTGTATTTGTATTTAGTATGTCTTGTATGTATAACCGCCTCAGTGCTGATGGCGATGGACATTGTAGAATGTTTATGCTTTAATAAAAATTGAATTGAATTGAATTGAAAATTGATTGAAAAGGGATCCACTTTTTCAGTATGTATTAACAACGCAAATTCACATTTCCCCGATCAATCATTAACCCCGTTTCATTAAATTGGTTGACCAAATTTCACGATCGGCGATCGGAATTGAAATTCGATATTAATGGCGGACATTTAAAATAGACGCTCCGTTCAACACCGTTTTTGGTAGATTATATGCTTCCCTTGTGAACACGTATCGTTCACAATACCGTTTAGCTTAAAGGTCGATTCACTGGACATCATCCACTTTTATTTATCTTTCTACACCAATTTCTAAAGTTCCTTACACAAACATGAGCACTTATTTGTCGCGTGTTTAACGTTCAACAGGTTCGCCACAGCCTTGTGATTTACCTATGACAGGTTCACCACATCCTAGTGTTTTATCTGTAACAAGTTCACCACAGTCTCGTGTTTAACCTGTAACAGGTTCACCACAGACACGTATTTTATCTGTAACAGGTTCACCACAGCCTCGTGTTTTACCTGTAACAGGTTCACCACAGACTCGTATCTTATCTGTAACAGGTTCACCACAGACTCGTATTTTATCTGTAACAGGTTCACCACAGACTCGTATTTTATCTGTAACAAGTTCACCACAGCCTCGTGTTTGACCTGTAACAGGTTCACCACAGACTCGTATTTTATCTGTAACAGGTTCACCACAGCCTCGTGTTTGACCTGTAACAGGTTCACCACAGACTCGTGTTTTACCTGTAACAGGATCACCACAGACTCGTATCTTATATGTAACAGGTTCACCACAGACTCATATTTTATCTGTAACAGGTTCACCACAGACTCGTATTTTATCTTTAACAGGTTCACCACAGACTCGTATTTTATCTGTAACAGGTTCACCACAGCCTCGTGTTTTACCTGTAACAGGTTCACCACAGACTCGTGTTTTACCTGTAACAGGTTCACCACAGCCTCGTGTTTTACCTGTAACAGGTTCACCACAGACTCGTATCTTATCTGTAACAGGTTCACCACAGACTCGTATTTTATCTGTAACAGGTTCACCACAGACTCGTATTTTATCTGTAACAAGTTCACCACAGCCTCGTGTTTGACCTGTAACAGGTTCACCACAGACTCGTGTTTTACCTGTAACAGGTTCACCACAGACTCGTATCTTATCTGTAACAGGTTCACCACAGACTCATATTTTATCTGTAACAGGTTCACCACAGACTCGTATTTTATCTGTAACAGGTTCACCAAAGACTCGTATTTTATCTGTAACAGGTTCACCACAGCCTCGTGTTTTACCTGTAACAGGTTCACCACAGACTCGTATCTTACCTGTAACAGGTTCACCACAGCCTCATATTTTACTTATAACAGGTTCACCACAGCCTCGTTTGTTACCTACAACAGGTTCACCAGGCAGGTTTATTACTTATAACAGGTTCACCATAGCCTCGTTTGTTACTTATAATAGGTTTATCACAGGTTCAATACAGGTACACCATAGCCTCGTGTTTACCTGTAACAGGTTCACCACAACCTCGTCCTTTATCTGGAAGAGGTCACAGCCTACTGTTACAACTATAACAGGCTCGTAACAGGTTCACTACAAGTTCACCACAGCCTCATGTGTTTTTTATATCAGCTTCACCACAGCCTAGTTTGTTGCTCTTAACATGTACACCGCAGCCTCGTTTGGTTCACCACTGCATCGTGTTTATTTGTTAACAGGTTCACCACATCCTAGTTTGGTTCACCACAGCATCGTATTTAGCATTTCACAGGTTCACTGTAGCTTCATTTGTCTCACCACAACATCATGACTAACTTTTAACACGTTCACCGCAGCCTCGTTTGGTGCATCACATCATCGTGTTTAGCTTGCAACAGGTTCACCGAAGTATCCTGTGCTACGTATATCAAGTTTACCCAGCCTCGTGTTTGACTTTTAACAGGTTTGCCACAACCTCGTGTGTTACTTATAACAAGTTCACCAGAGTCTCCTTTGTTATTTATAACAGTTTCACCACAGTCTCGTTTGTTACTTATAATAGGTTCACCAAAGCCTCCTTTTGCTACTGATAACAGGTTCACTTCAGCCTCGTGTTTTACTTATTACATGTTCACTTAACAGGCTTACCTCAGCCTTGTGTGTTACTAATAACAGATTTACCAGAGCCTTCTGTGTTATTTATTACATATTCACCCGAGCCTTGTTTGTAACTTATAACAGGTTCACCACAGCCTCGATTGTTAGTTATAACAGGTTCACCATAGCCTGGTTGGTTACTTATAACAGGTTCAACACAGCCTCATTGTGTTACTTATAACAGGTTCACAGCAGCCTCTTGTTTTACTTATAACAGGTGCATTAGTCTAGATTTTTACTTAAAACAGGTTCACCACTGCCTCGATTGTTACGTATAACAGGTTCACCACAGTCTCTCGTTTTATTTATAATAGGTTCATGTGTTACTTATTGCGGGTTCATCACAGCCTCGATTGCTACTTATAAATAGTTCACCACAGCCTCGATTATTACTTATACCAGGGTCACCACAGCCTCGTGTTTTACTTATAACAGGTTCACCACAGCCTCGTTTGTTACTTATAAAATCTTAACCACAGCCTCATGAGTTACTTATAACAGGTTCACCACAGCGTCGTTTGTTACTAATAAAAGGCTCACCACAGCCTCGTTTGTTACTTATAACAGGTTCACCACCGTCTCGTTTGATACTTATAACAGGTTCACCACAGCCTCTCTGTTACTTACACCAAATTAACCACAGCCTCGTTTGTTACTTATAACAGATTTATAACATGCGCGTTTGTTACATATAACATGTTCACTACAGTCTCGTTTGTTACTTATACCAGGTTCCCCACAGCCTCGTTTGTTACTTATAACAGGTTCACCACCGTCTCGTTTGATACTTATAACAGGTTCGACACAGTCTCGTCTGTTACTCACACCAAATTCACCACAGCCTCGTTTGTTACTTATAACAGGTTTACCACATGCGTGTCTGTTACTTATAACAGGTTCACTATGGTCTCGTTTGTTACTTATACCAAGTTCCCCACATCCTCGTTTGTTACTTATATTAGGTTCACCACAGCCTCTTTTGTTACTTATAACAGGTTCACCACAGCCTCGTGTGTTACTTATATCAGGTTCACCACAGCCTCTTTTGTTACTTATAACACGTTCACCACAGCCTCGTCTGTTACTTATAACAGCTTCACAACAGCCTCGTTTGTTACCTATACTACGTATACCACAACCTATTTTGATACTTATAACAGGTTCACCACAGCCTCTTTTGTTACTTATAACAGGTTCGCCACAGTCTCATCTGTTACTTATAACAGGTTCACCACAGCCTCGTTTGTTACTTATAACAGGTTCGCCACAGCCTCATCGGTTACTCATAGCAGGTTCGCTACTGCCTCGTTTATTACTTTCACCACAGCCTCGTTTGTTATACTTATAACAGGTTAACCACAGCCTCGTTTGCTACTTATAACAGGTTCACCACATCCTCGTTTGTTACATCACACAAGGTTCACCACAGCCGGTTCAACATGCCTCTGTACTGGATAGCCGCGTTTTTACTACAGATATGTTGCACATGTATGTATATATATCTATTTTATTTTGCCGCAAGCTTTTGGTTGTTTTTCCAACCTTCTTCATTGCGTTTATTTTATATACGAGTTAACGGAAACGACGTAACGACACAGAAATGACGTCGTGTTTTGGCGCTAATTATAGGTTGCAGAAAACTAAATACTTTCCCATAGACCTCCTGTTGCACCTGTCAGCTAATATCTGAAGAATTATACACCAGATTTTCTTTAAATTACCTTATTTCATAGATATTTCCATCACAAAGCCTTTGAAAGTGTGAAAAAGACAACTTTTTCAGCTCAACCTCTCTGCACAGGTCTGTGTTTACAAACACTATTGAATCCGCACTGAATATTGACATGCAATTTTAATGGATGTTAAATTTTCAAAAACATTAAAAAATATTTTTTTTATTTAATTTAATGATCCTAGCTGATGGGGATTATTTTACCTATAGTTTATCCTTCCTGAAAATGCATATTGAATATTTCAAAGTTATATCTGCTGACCTCTGTGAACTTTCACTTCTGGACTGAATCGTACACAACAAAAGGCGGGGCTTCAGCCAGGCTATATTTAGCTGTACGCAACCTCTAACGTTACTCTTTTGTGTTCAGTCAATACGGCTTAAATGTCCGAAGTTTCTTTTTCCATAGTGCCTCTATGGTTTTTCGGTATGTATCATCACCGTAAAGTTTCTCGAGACCCATAATACGGAAGACGGCAATGTTGTGCCCGTCTGCTCTAAAGTGGTTTGCCAGATCGTCGTATCCAGTTATAATCCTCGATAGATTCAGCAGTTGCCTTTGGTACAGCCTGTCCCGGATTTCTCCTACATAAACAAACTCCGCACATTTGTGACAATAAATGGCATAAACCACATTTGTTGATTTACAGTTGATGCTGTTTCTTACCGTATATGTTTTTCCGTTATGCGCGATGAACGTGTCTGATTTCATCACATATGGACATACTGCGCAATTCTTTCCACATGGTTCACATCCACGTGGTTTGTTGAAAAACTGATTGTTGTGATTTTTGTGCACCAGGATGTCTTGCAGGTTTGTATCTCTTCTGTAAGCCAGGATGGATGGTTCTGGAAATACCACTGCCTCGATTGTTACGTATAACAGGTTCACCACAGTCTCTCGTTTTATTTATAATAGGTTCATGTGTTACTTATTGCGGGTTCATCACAGCCTCGATTGCTACTTATAAATAGTTCACCACAGCCTCGATTATTACTTATACCAGGGTCACCACAGCCTCGTGTTTTACTTATAACAGGTTCACCACAGCCTCGTTTGTTACTTATAAAATCTTAACCACAGCCTCATGAGTTACTTATAACAGGTTCACCACAATATTTCAAAGTTATATCTGCTGACCTCTGTGAACTTTCACTTCTGGACTGAATCGTACACAACAAAAGGCGGGGCTTCAGCCAGGCTATATTTAGCTGTACGCAACCTCTAACGTTACTCTTTTGTGTTCAGTCAATACGGCTTAAATGTCCGAAGTTTCTTTTTCCATAGTGCCTCTATGGTTTTTCGGTATGTATCATCACCGTAAAGTTTCTCGAGACCCATAATACGGAAGACGGCAATGTTGTGCCCGTCTGCTCTAAAGTGGTTTGCCAGATCGTCGTATCCAGTTATAATCCTCGATAGATTCAGCAGTTGCCTTTGGTACAGCCTGTCCCGGATTTCTCCTACATAAACAAACTCCGCACATTTGTGACAATAAATGGCATAAACCACATTTGTTGATTTACAGTTGATGCTGTTTCTTACCGTATATGTTTTTCCGTTATGCGCGATGAACGTGTCTGATTTCATCACATATGGACATACTGCGCAATTCTTTCCACATGGTTCACATCCACGTGGTTTGTTGAAAAACTGATTGTTGTGATTTTTGTGCACCAGGATGTCTTGCAGGTTTGTATCTCTTCTGTAAGCCAGGATGGATGGTTCTGGAAATACCACTGCCTCGATTGTTACGTATAACAGGTTCACCACAGTCTCTCGTTTTATTTATAATAGGTTCATGTGTTACTTATTGCGGGTTCATCACAGCCTCGATTGCTACTTATAAATAGTTCACCACAGCCTCGATTATTACTTATACCAGGGTCACCACAGCCTCGTGTTTTACTTATAACAGGTTCACCACAGCCTCGTTTGTTACTTATAAAATCTTAACCACAGCCTCATGAGTTACTTATAACAGGTTCACCACAATATTTCAAAGTTATATCTGCTGACCTCTGTGAACTTTCACTTCTGGACTGAATCGTACACAACAAAAGGCGGGGCTTCAGCCAGGCTATATTTAGCTGTACGCAACCTCTAACGTTACTCTTTTGTGTTCAGTCAATACGGCTTAAATGTCCGAAGTTTCTTTTTCCATAGTGCCTCTATGGTTTTTCGGTATGTATCATCACCGTAAAGTTTCTCGAGACCCATAATACGGAAGACGGCAATGTTGTGCCCGTCTGCTCTAAAGTGGTTTGCCAGATCGTCGTATCCAGTTATAATCCTCGATAGATTCAGCAGTTGCCTTTGGTACAGCCTGTCCCGGATTTCTCCTACATAAACAAACTCCGCACATTTGTGACAATAAATGGCATAAACCACATTTGTTGATTTACAGTTGATGCTGTTTCTTACCGTATATGTTTTTCCGTTATGCGCGATGAACGTGTCTGATTTCATCACATATGGACATACTGCGCAATTCTTTCCACATGGTTCACATCCACGTGGTTTGTTGAAAAACTGATTGTTGTGATTTTTGTGCACCAGGATGTCTTGCAGGTTTGTATCTCTTCTGTAAGCCAGGATGGATGGTTCTGGAAATACCACTGCCTCGATTGTTACGTATAACAGGTTCACCACAGTCTCTCGTTTTATTTATAATAGGTTCATGTGTTACTTATTGCGGGTTCATCACAGCCTCGATTGCTACTTATAAATAGTTCACCACAGCCTCGATTATTACTTATACCAGGGTCACCACAGCCTCGTGTTTTACTTATAACAGGTTCACCACAGCCTCGTTTGTTACTTATAAAATCTTAACCACAGCCTCATGAGTTACTTATAACAGGATGGATGGTTCTGGAAATACCCTTTTCATTCTGTCAGAAATACGCAGAGTTGGTAGATGTTTTCTTAATATGCGTCTTACATCAGTAAGTGCTCTGGAAAACGCCCATTATACGCAAGTAAGTCGGCTCTTTGTTTTGCATCTACTTTCTTAAATTCGTTTTCAACATACCTTCCGTCCTTATCCCTTTTCAGAAGTTGCTCAATGATAGTCTTACTATGCATGTTGTAGTTGCTTTCATCTGAACAAATCCGTTTGACTCGAATCCCAAGGCCATATGGTATAGCTTGCTTTGTTGATTCTGGGTGCGATGACTGGCTATGAAAATACAGGTGCTTGTCCGTGGGTTTCGTATAGAGGTCCGTCTTGATTGTGTTTTCCTCAATTGAAGTTAGAACGTCAATAAATTCTAGCTGATCAGATGAGAAGCGGAGTTCTAGGATGAATACTATTTGTAACTTGTAGAACTTTATACGGTTATCTTCCTCGTGCGTCCACAGTCCCCACACATCATCTACATAGCGAAAGTATGCACACGGTACCCTATCTGCAGATTCCATCATTTTGTTCTCCCAAGTACCAAGATATGTGAAGGCATAATTTATACCCAGATGTTATCCAATCGATGTTCCTTCCTTCTGAATATAGTGTTTGTCCGCAAAAGAGATACTGTTGTTTTTAACACCATGTCCATCATTCTTAACACTTCCTCTGTGGGAATGCTCACATCTACCCTGTTGTTTAAGGCTTGTTCTACAGATATGCGTGCTTCCTCCCTCGGTACACTAGGATTTAGTGCTTTGACATCAAAACAAAACATAAGAGCGTTTTTCAGGACAGTAATGTTGCTTACTTTATTTTAAAAGTCAGTGGTATCCTTGATGTAACTTGGAAGCGATGTTTCATGCGTATTTAATTCATTTTCCACCACTTTAGCCATTTTCTCTGTCGGGTGATTCCTGCCATTCACGATAGTCCTCGGTGGCATGTTGGTTTTATGAAGTTTTGGATTACCCTGAAGCTTTCCAGATGTCCCACCAGATGGCATAAGATATGATTTCATATCATTTGTGATTGATCCTCTTTTGTGCATCTCATTAACGAGCTTTTTCACTTTGCTTTCAATTGTTTGTGTTTTGTCTTCCTTGATCTCTTTATATGTGTCACTATTATCGATATCTTTTTCAAGTTTCTAGAAATAAGCTGTTGAATTCATTACCAAAATTCCTGAACCCTTATCCGCGGGCCTTATTACTAAACTTTGATCATTTAAGAGTTCTCTCAGTACAACCTCTTCTTGTTGAGTAATGTTCATTCTGAATCGTCTTTTTAAACCAGAAATGACATCATCCTTCACACATCTGATATATGAATCTAGCCATTTGTCTCTACCTGTATTAGGTGTTCAGTTTGACTGCTTTTTGTACCTATCATATTCATCATGTTGTTCTTCATCTTCTTGTTCATTATAAAAAACACTCGCGCAGTCTCATTCTTTGCTCCCAAGTTTTAAGGTCTGCTATCAGCTTTCCTTTATCGACGTTTCGCCTTGTTGGCACAAACTTTATACCTTTCAACAATAACATTTCCTGAGAACTGCTCAGTTGTTTTGAAGACACGTTAGTAACTGAGTGTATGAAACCAGTTGCACTAGTTCCTTTTCGGGCAGTTTAACATTATGTAGCTGTTTGCTTCTTGTCTTTATATTTCTTCCGTTTGATTTGTGTGCAACTTTGTCTGTTCTACTTTCGCTTCAAGTAGAATCATGCTTGACTTTCTTTCACCTGGTACTGAACGGTTTCCACATAAGCAAGGTCTACCACTTTTGAAAAGAACGTCGAAGTTCTCATTTTGTAGCAAAATGCAAATTAATTTAGCCCCGGGGTTGCATTTTTCAAAATTAGAAAATCTAAGCCATTTCTCCCCTCCGCCGCTGTCCTGGTGTTTTACAAAAATGTCAACATTAAAACGCTGACATGCATCACTTATTTCTGCTTCTGTCGCCCGGGAATCCACTCTTCCATCAACAAACTGCATTGCATCCATATGTTCATCAAAAGAACCATCAATCATCTCTGTGTATTTTGATCGGGTTTCCTTCAGATGTTTGGTGACCATTTCCCGTACCACTGCGTGCTTTTCTACATCTCCAAGCAAACAGGTAGCAACACATAGGAAAAAACAATTTCCGTCCTTTTTAACTCGGAAAACATGGTCTTCGCTTGATGTTAAATTATGGAACGTTCTTAACTTTGTTTTATCTACCTTAAGTTTTAATGTTAACATATGCGCATTCAGTGCATTGCAGTTCTCAACAAAATTATGTTCAGTAAGTTTAGCCTTAAGAAATGTTAACTCGTTTTCTTTTTGTTGATTTAACTGTGTTTAATTTCTCTCACAAACCTGTATTCTTCCGTTATAAGCTGGCGTGATGTCTCCATCAAAATACAGCTTACTCGTTCCTGTTCCTCAGACATATATATATATATATATACGGCAGGGCGCCTAGCTATGACGAGATACACAGAAATCAAGCGTATGCATTCACTCCCTAAAAAGGATAGCTGCAACACACGTTGATGAACTGTATCTCTACATCATAACACACTCGTCTGGAGGCACAGTTAACATATAGACGCATACATACATACAATTATAGCTCATATGAGTGGTCCACATTTAATCATTCAACCACACACAGCTATATTGAGACAGTGACAATGAAAGGTGCCGGATCTTGGGGATACTGTGAATTCAATAAATATAATAAAGGGAGATAATTTGAACTCACTACGGCAACTTTCGAAATTGGGATCTCGTAAGAGATTCACGTTCACAAAGCAGAATTATATATAGGGAGAAATATTTGTGAACTACCAAGGACAGACAACCTTCGAGCGAACTACGGCAGGGCGCCTAGCTATGACAAGATACACATACATATATATATATACATTTATATATAATGGTATTTTAATATATTAATTCAGTTTTATACCTACGCAAGTTTACATCGAAGAAAAATAAACATATCAATTTATAATCAGTATATAATTGTGATGACACATTCATAATTTGTAAGAAAATTCTACGATTTTCTGGGTTAACTCTCGGATATTATTTGTTTGTATTTGTGGCGGTTTTCGTATTTGTCGCCGTGTCATAATGTTATACAATATCTTAAAACAAAAATGTTCATCATATCAACCAGTACTGGCATATATATGACATTACAGATGCACTAGATTGTTACCAGTGTTCCAGTGTGACCAGCACCAACGAGTGTCATACTGTTGTAGTGTGTCAGGATAACGAGGCAAGTAGCCCAGATAGTGTAGTAGAAATGTGGTTTAATTTTTCAATGTACACATTATTTAGCACTGAAACCCTGTGTGGTACGAATATCACTATTTAGGTTCAGAGAGAGAGAAAGAGAGAGAGAGAGAGAGAGAGAGAGAGAGAGAGAGAGAGAGAGGGAGAGTATCCTAATATACCATTTTGAATTACGTGATGACTTCTTCATCAGAAGAACAGTGGGGTATATGAGGTGCCTGTATGTATCGTATGTATCTTTTCTTGGTTTACAATATATGTATTCCAAGAAGGATACCAAGGTGAAAACTCTTATTGCTTACAGAAGACGTAAACATATATCTTATATCTTGTTCCACATTTAATTTGTCTTTCGCCAGTTATTTGGTCAACGCTGATGACATTCCAAGGTAGGGATAGATATATAGAGTTATTTCGGCAAAAATAGATGTACATACATGGTTAAAAAAACAACACAACGCATAAAATAAAGATAAAATTCATGCGTGAGATATAAACCATGCTTTGCACACCAAAGCCAAGGATAACACAAAAAAGGGAAAAAATACTTTCCCTTAAGTCAGCTGCGCTTCCAGTTAGGCTACCATCAGTTGTTAAACAGCCGTAAAGTCAAAACAGTTTAATTTTATGAGTTAGGACAGTGTGTATTTAAACGAAATCATCCCATCTCATCAGCAACCACCCCTCTCCCACCACTACAAATATTAGCAAAAAACTGTATATACTCACTGAACATAAGGCCATGCATATACACTTATATGTATAAAAAATAACGATTTATTACCTGGATTTGACTGAAGTCCGACACGAATAAAACTTACTTAAAATATTAAAAGAACACACGCCATTATGTATCAATTTCCTAAAGAGATGATACGAATAAACCACATTGAACTTACATATTCGCAACACAAAAAGCAAACAATTATTTTGGCGTACATTGACGTCCAAGTTCCTGCCAAAATCAATACAATACATAACCTGATGTCTTTATTGTTTAACATGTTTAGTTCTTCGAATAATTGTATAAGACATAGTTATATGAATAAGGGATTCCATTTTATTGATATAGCAGTTCACACATTAAGTG
The DNA here is from genome assembly GCA_037043455.1 of Cyrtodaria siliqua. Classification (NCBI taxonomy): domain Eukaryota; kingdom Metazoa; phylum Mollusca; class Bivalvia; order Adapedonta; family Hiatellidae; genus Cyrtodaria; species Cyrtodaria siliqua. The sequence goes on along the minus strand of JAWPHD010011027.1, from coordinate 42,544 downwards.
TTCACTTTTCTATTTTCAGCAATGCTTTACCCAAACATCAGGCGTCGGTGAACAAACAATATACGAACTAGGATGCAAATCTCGAGATGTAATTTATTGTTTCTACTTTATTTTAAATTGCTGCATTTTTTGACCGATCGGTGACAATATCATGTTTAAATTACCTACCGGCAATATCAAATGACTTCATGAGACTTTAAACAATAGGCAGTTTCATAAGTTCAAGCTGTGTTTATTGTAAAATGGAATATTAAGCAATATCCCATTTTACCTGTATTTCTTAAAATCATCATTAGCTAGAAAGCAAGTTTGAGCGTTACAATTCGTTTAATAATTACACGAGAGGTTTCCCATTACAATATCATATTATAAACCAAATGGTCTTCGTAATATTAGGTGCATAATAGGAACCTGAAACTTAGCCCCATTTCCCTATTTGATGCGAATGACGAACATGCCCGTACATGCCTCAAGTTGACAGCAGTTAGAAAACGCATTTTAGTGTTTCAGTCGGTTCAAATAATATACTCAATACATTTAAAAACGCAACATTCTAGATTTTCGATAAGTTTAAGTCTGCTTTTTTTGTTCAAATCAAGACTGTATTTTATGTTAGTACACAAGCTCCCGTGTCCCAAAGGTTAACATATGACGCTAAAAAGTTACATAAGATTTGCTCTACTTCTTTCAGTTAAAACGCGTTTTAGACGAGGATTCATTTTGCACGAGGAATCTTTAACATCTAGAAATTCAAACAATACCAATTCTTATGTTTTCCACTGTACTAAGTGTACATAATGCTCCACAATAACAATTATAGTTCAAACTTAGATGGGCATGTAAAATGTTTATTACCACCAACTGCATGTAAAGATATGACGTTTTGTCCTGTCTGTGATATACCCAGTTAGGATGTATCTCTGGGGCTGCCTACCTAGTAATTCACCAATTGGGATGTGTCTCTGTGGTTGTTTGTCTAATAGTGCTTTAGGTGGAATGTGTCACTGGGGTCGCCTAGCTAGTAGTACCCTAGGTGAGATGTGTCTCTGAGATTGTCTGTCTAGAAGTGCCTTAGGTGGAATGGGTCTCTTTGGTTGTCTGTGTCTGTCTAGTAGTGCCCAAGATGGGATACATCTCTGGGGTTATCTAGCTAGTAGTACCCTAGGTGGGGTACGTCTCTGTGGTTGTCTAGCTAGTAGTACCCTAGGTGGGGTACGTCTCTGTGGTTGTCTAGCTAGTAGTACCCTACGTGGGGTACGTCTCTGTGGTTGTCTAGCTAGTAGTACCCTAGGTGGGGTACGTCTCTGTGGTTGTCTAGCTAGTAGTACCTTACGTGGGGTACGCCTCTGTGGTTGTCTAGCTAGAAGTACCCTAGGTGGGGTACATCTCTGGGTTGTCTAGCTAGTAGTACCCTAGGTGGGGTACGTCTCTATGGTTGTCTAGCTAGTAGTACCCTAGGTGGGGTACGTCTCTGTGGTTGTCTAGCTAGTAGTACCCTACGTGGGATGTGTCTCTGGGGTTGCCTAGCTAGTAATACCCTAGGTGGGATGTGTCTCTGGGATTGTCTGTCTAGTAGCGCCTAAGATGGGGTGGGTCTCTGAGATTAACTGTCTAGTAGTGTCCTACATGGGATGTGTCTCTCGTGTTGTCTATCTAGTAGTGTCCTAGGTGGGATGTGTCTCTGGTGTTCTCTATCTAGTAGTGTCCTAGGTGGTTTGTGTCTCTGGCGTTGTCTATCTAGTAGTGTCCTAGGTGGTTTACGTCTCTGGTGTTGTCAATCTTGTAGTGTCCTAGGTGGGATGTGTCTCTGGTGTTGTATATCTAGTAGTGTCCTATGTGGGATGTGTCTCTGGTGTTGCCTAACTAGTAGTGCCCTAGGTGGGACGTGTCTCTGGGGACGCCTAGTTAGTAGTACCCTTGGTGGGATGTGTCTCTGAGATTGTCTGTATAGTAGGGCCTTAGATGGGATGGGTCTCTGGGGTTGTCTAGCTAATAGTACCCTAGGTGGGATACGTCTCTGGGATTGCCTAGCTAGTAGTGCCCAAGGTGGGCTGTGTCTCTGGAGTTGTCTATCTAGTAGTACCCTAGGGGATGTGTCTCTGGGGTTATCTATCTAGTAGTGCCTTAGGTGAGATGTTTCTCTGGGATTGTCTATCTAGTAGTGTCCTAGGTGGGTGTGTCTCTGGGGTTGTCTATCTAGTAGTGCCCTAGATGGGATGTGTCTCTGATGTTGTCTATCTAGTAGTGCCCTATGTGGGAGGTGTATCTGGGGTTATCTATCTAGTAGTAGCCTTGGTGGGATGTGTCTCTGGAGTTGTCTATCTAGTAGTACCCTAGGTGAAATGTGTCTCTGGTGTTGTCTATCTAGTAGTGCCCTTGGTGGTATGTGACTATGGTGTTGTCTATATAGTAGTGTCCTAGGTGGTATGTGTCTATGGTGTTATCTATCTAGTAGTGCCCTTGGTGGGATGTGTCTTTGGTGTGGTCTATCTAGTAGTGTCATAATCGAAATGTGTCTCTGGTGTTGTCTATCTAGTAGTGTCCTTAGTGGAATGTGTCTCTGGTGTTGTCGACCTAATAGTGTACCAAGTGTAATGTGTCTCTGGTGTTGTCTATCTAGTAGTGTCCTTAGTGGAATGTGACTCTGGTGTTGTCTACCTAATAGTGTCCTAAGTGAAATGTGTCTCTGGTGTTGTCTATCTAGTAGTGTCCTAAGTGAAATGTGTCTCTGGTGTTGTCTATCTAGTAGTGTCATAATCGAAATGTGTCTCTGGTGTTGTCTATCTAGTAGTGTCCTTAGTGGAATGTGTCTCTGGTGTTGTCGACCTAATAGTGTACCAAGTGTAATGTGTCTCTGGTGTTGTCTATCTAGTAGTGTCCTTAGTGGAATGTGTCTCTGGTGTTGTCTACCTAATAGTGTCCTAAGTGAAATGTGTCTCTGGTGTTGTCTATCTAGTAGTGTCCTAAGTGAAATGTGTCTCTGGTGTTGTCTATCTAGTAGTGTCCTAGGTGCGATGCGTCTCTGGTGTTGTCTATCTAGTAGTGCCCTAGATCCTAGATGAGATGTGTCTCTGATGTTGTCTATCTAGTAGTGTCCTAAGTGGAATGTGTCTCTGGTGTTGTCTATCTAGTAGTAGCCTTGGTGGGATGTGTCTCTGGAGTTGTCTATCTAGTAGTACCCTAGGTGAGATGTGTCTCTGGTGTTGTCTAACTAGTAGTGTCCTAAGTGAAATGTGTCTCTGGTGTTGTCTATCTAGTAGTGTCCTAGGTGCGATGCGTCTCTGGTGTTGTCTATCTAGTAGTGCCCTAGATCCTAGATGAGATGTGTCTCTGATGTTGTCTATCTAGTAGTGTCCTAAGTGGAATGTGTCTCTGGTGTTGTCTATCTAGTAGTAGCCTTGGTGGGATGTGTCTCTGGAGTTGTCTATCTAGTAGTACCCTAGGTGAGATGTGTCTCTGGTGTTGTCTAACTAGTAGTGTCCTAGGTGTGATGTGTCTCTGGTGTTGTCTAACTAGTAGTGTCCTAGATGTGATGTCTCTATGATACTAGTACCCTAGATGGGATACGTCTCTGGGATTGCCTAGCTAGTAGTACCATTGGTGGGATGCGTCTCTGGTTTTGTCTCTCTAGTAGTGCCCTAGATGGGATGTGTCTCTGGTGTTGTCTATCTAGTAGTGTCCTAGGTGGGGTGTGCCTCTGGTGTTGTCTATCTAGTAGTGCCCTAGGTGGGATGTGTCCCTGGTGTTGTCTATCTAGTAGTGCCCTTGGTGGGATGTATCTTTGGTGTTGTCTATCTAGTAGTGCCCTTGGTGGGATGTATCTTTGGTGTTGTCTATCTAGTAGTGCCCTTGGTGGGATGTATCTTTGGTGTTGTCTATCTAGTAGTGCCCTTGGTGGGATGTATCTTTGGTGTTGTCTATCTAGTAGTGCCCTTGGTGGGATGTATCTTTGGTGTTGTCTATCTAGTAGTGCCCTTGGTGGGATGTATCTTTGGTGTTGTCTATCTAGTAGTGTCCTAAGTGGAATGTGTCTCTGGTGTTGTCTATCTAGTAGTGTCCTAAGTGGAATGTGTCTCTGGTGTTGTCTATCTAGTAGTGCCTTAGGTGGGATGTGTCTCTGGGGTTGTCTATCTAGTAGTTTCATAGGTGGGATGTGGCTCTGTAGTTGTCTATCTAGAAGTGTCCTAGGTGGGACGTGTCTCTGGTGTTGTCTATCTAGTAGTGCCCTTAGTGGAATGCGTCTCTGGTGTTGTCTATCTAGTAGTGTCCTAGGTGGGATGTGTCTCTGGGGTTGTCTGTCTAGTAGTGTTCTAGGTGGAATGCGTCTCTGGTGTTGTCTATCTAGTAGTGTCCTAGGTGGGATGTGTCTCTGGGGTTGTCTATCTAGTAGTGTTCTAGGTGGAATGTGTCTCTGGGGTTGTCTATCTAGGAGTGTCCTTACTTGGATGTGTCTCTGATGTTTTCTATATAATAGTGTCCAAGGTGGAATGTGTCTCTGTGGTTGTCTATCTAGTAGTGCCCTAGGTGCGATGTTTCTCTGGGGTTGTCTATCTACTAGTGTCCTAGGTGGAATGTGTCTCTGGTGTTGCCTATCTAGTAATGCCCTAGGTGGGATGTGTCTCTGGGATTGTCTATCTAGTAGTGCCCTAGGTGGGATGTGTGTCTGGGATTGTCTATCTAGTAGTGCCCTATGTGGGATGTGTCTCTGGGGTTATCTATCTAGTAGTAGCCTTGGTGGGATGTGTCTCTGGAGTTGTCTATCTAGTAGTACCCTAGGTGAGATGTGTCTCTGGTGTTGTCTATCTAGTAGTGTCCTAGGTGTGATGTGTCTCTGGTGTTGTCTATCTAGTAGTGCCCTTGGTGGGATTTGTCTTTGGTGTTGTCTACCTAATAGTGTCCTAAGTGGAATCTGTCTCTGGTGTTGTCTTTCTAGTAGTGCCTTTGGTGGGATGTGTCTTTGGTGTTGTCTACCTAATAGTTTCCTAAGTGGAATGTGTCTATGGAGTTGTCTATCTAGTAGTGTCCTAGGTGGGATGTGTCTCTGGTGTTGTCTATCTAGTAGTGTCCTAGGTGGGATGTGTCTCTGGAGTTGTCTATCTGGTAGTGTCCTAGGTGGGATACGTCTCTGGTTTTGTCTATCTAGTAGTGCCCTTTGTGGGATGTATCTTTGGTGTTGTCTATCTAGTAGTGTCCTATGTGGAATGTGTCTCTGGTGTTGTCTATCTAGTAGTTTCATAGGTGGGATGTGGCTCTGGAGTTGTCTATCTAGTAGTGTCCTAGGTGGGATGTGTCTCTGGAGTTGTCTATCTAGTAGTGTCCTAGGTGGGACGTGTCTCTGGTGTTGTCTATCTAGTAGTGCCTTAGTGGAATGCGTCTCTGGTGTTGTCTATCTAGTAGTGTCCTAGGTGGGATGTGTCTCTGGGGTTGTCTGTCTAGTAGTGTTCTAGGTGGAATGCGTCTCTGGTGTTGTCTATCTAGTAGTGTCCTAGGTGGGATGTGTCTCTGGGGTTGTCTATCTAGTAGTGTTCTAGGTGGAATGTGTCTCTGGGGTTGTCTATCTAGGAGTGTCCTAGGTGGGATGTGTCTCTGGGGTTGTCTATCTAGTAGTGTCCTAGGTTGGATGTGTCTCTGGAGTTGTCTATCTAGTAGTGTCCTAGGTGGAATGTGTCTCTGGGGTTGCCTCTGGGGTTGTCTATCTAGTAGTGCCCTAGGTGGGATACGTCTCTGGGATTGCCCAGCTAGTATTACCCTTGGTGGAATGCGTCTCTGGTGATGTCTGTCTAGTAGTGCCCTATGTAGGATGTGTCTCTAGGATTGCCTACATGTATCTAATAGTGCCCTGGGTGGGATGTGTCTCAGTGGTTGCCCTGTCCGCAATCCAAATATAGTTTTAATGTATCGGATAAATCCAAATAAAGACCTTGTTTTAACCCTATCAAAAACAGTGTTTTGGTCGAAGAATATTTATTTATCAGCCGATTTTCACAACTAAGGCGTTTTTCACCACTAAAGATTCCAGTCCTAATGATATGGAAAGTATGAACGTATTGTACATTATACATGTTCATACTAAAACACTTTGGCTAAAACATACACCCCAAACAATAGGTAGGTTGTGCCCTAGAACTAAACAACGGTTGCTGTAGAGTACATATAGTACAAAGATCCATTTGTGTTTTTATTACATTTGTAATATAGTTTGTGGTTAATTATAAATAATTACATTGGGAAAGGGGAATGATATACTGAATTCACCTCTTTAAATGCACTGAACAATGACTAGTAATATACATAATAAGTGGTGTATTTGGACTGGGGAATTAAAACATTATTCTTTAATAAGTAACATGACTGGCAATTGGTATAAGCAACAGTCACGTGTTCTCGTGGGTTAGAATTCAGAAATGTCACAAATATTGGGGTAACAGAGACCAGAGTGAATCAGAGAGTAGATCAGTCTCAGTCAGGATCAGGAGTGTTAGATGAAGCCATGTTGTAAATACGCTTATTAAAAAATATAATTAACATGGAAGAATCGTTATTTTTAAAGTACTCAACGCGAAGGAATAATTGGAGACGCTAAACATTGCCATATACAGTGTGACCTTTTCCACGTCCTATACTTCTAATATATTACGATGTCCCGCCTTAATTTCATTAAGCGGTGGAAAAGCTTATATTAACAGGATTTGACAACGCATATTTCGACAATAATTTTTTTTGAAAAACATGTTTTATTGAAAAAATACGATAAACTGTTTAAAATTACCTATTAACGTTTTAATTTTACAATATGCAAACTTTTTAAGCAAAAGTTAAGGTTTTATTTCATACCCCAGTCAACCCCGTTTTCGCTTCGTGCAGACGGGGTTGGATGGGGTATGAAAGTTGATACTCGCACCACGTAATGGAACTTTTGCATAAGTCGCCTACAAACAACGCTTTGACTTCTGTGCCTCTGTCTTATCATACTAACGTATAATCCTTATATATAATAGAATCAGTGCTGAAGTCGCCTAAAAATAACGCTTTGACTTCTGTGCCTCTGTCTTATCATACTAACGTATAATCCTTATATATAATAGAATCAGTGCTGAAGTCGCCTAAAAATAACGCTTTGACTTCTGTGCCTCTGTCTTATCACACTAACGTATACTGCTTATATAGAATATAATCAATGCTGAAGTCGCCTACAAATAACGCTTTGACTTCTGTGCCTCTGTCATATCACACTAACGTATACTGCTTATATAGAATATAATCAATGCTGAAGTCGCCTACAAATAACGCTTTGACTTCTGTGCCACAGTCATGCCACCTTATCACACTAACGTATACTGCTTATATAGAATGTAATCAATGCTGAAGTCGCCTACAAATAACGCTTTGACTTCTGTGCCACTGTCATGCCGCCTTATAACACTAACGTATAATCCTTATATATAATATAATCAATGCTGAAGTCGCCTACAAACAACGCTTTCACTTCTGTGCCACTGTTATGCCGTCTTACCACACTAACGTATAATCCTTATATATAATATAATCAATGCTGAAGTCGCCTACAAATAACGCTTTGACTTCTGTGCCACTGTCATGCCGCCTTATAACACTAACGTATAATCCTTATATATAATATAATCAATGCTGAAGTCGCCTACAAACAACGCTTTCACTTCTGTGCCACTGTTATGCCGTCTTACCACACTAACGTATAATCCTTATATATAATATAATCAATGCTGAAGTCGCCTACAAACAACGCTTTGACTTCTGTGCCACTGTCATGCCGCCTTATAACACTAACGTATAATCCTTATATATAATATAATCAATGCTGAAGTCGCCTACAAACAACGCTTTTACTTCTGTGCCACTGTTATGCCGTCTTACCACACTAACGTATAATCCTTATATATAATATAATCAATGCTGAAGTCGCCTACAAACTACGCTTTGACTTCTGTGTCTCTGTCATGCCGCCTTATCATACTTACCTATAATCCTTATTAGCTCGACTATTCGAAGAATAAGAGAGCTTATGTAATCACCCCGGGGTCGGTGTCGGCGTCGGCGTCGACGTTGGCGTCGGCGTCCCACATTCAGGTTTGCGTGTAAGCTGTGTTTACAAGTCTATAGCTCTTACATTTCTTATCCTAGCACAACCAAATTTGGCCATGGGCTTCCTTATAGCATTATCTTAAGGGCTGCCTAAGCAATTTTGGTTCCTGTAACCCATGGGCTCCCAAGGAACCCAAATTCTGATAGCCCTTAAAATGTGTCTGTTTCACATAAAATTTTGCGTGTAAGCTGTGTTTACAGGTCTATATCTCTTGCATTTCTTGTCCTAGCTGAACTAAATTTTGGAATTGGTTTCCTTATAGTATGTTGTAAAGGGTTGGGTAATTAATGTTGTCTTCTGCAAATTCTGGGCTCCTATGGAACCCAAATAGTGATGGCCCATAAAATGTGCAATAAAGGCAGATCTAGGTTTGCATGTAAGCATGTATATATCTATAAATTTGGTTTGGGATTTCTTATAGCATTATGCATCTTATACATACTTCACTCATATTGGGGCATGGGCTCCCTCCTCACCCCAGCCCCCACTCCCCTTCCACCCCTCCACACTTTTTTTTTCCCCCCCTTTATTTTCCTTTTTTTTTTTTTTTTACATATTTCTATATTGTTTTGGTCGATTCTTACACATATATGTTGCCCTCTCTCCCCCGCCCCCCCCCCCACACCACCACCCCCCCCGCCTCTCCCCCCTCGCCCCCACGTGAAACTCTATATATAAATATATATATTTTTTTACATATTTCTGTGTTGTTTTAGTCAATTCTTACACATATATGTTGCCCCCCGCTCCCCACTCCCACCCGCCTCTCACCCCCTCCCCCTCCCCCCTCCCCCACCCCACTCGAAACCTTTTTTTCCCCATATTTCTGTGTTGCTTTTGTAAACTCTTACACATGTTGCTCCCTCCCCCGCTGCTGCCCCCTCCCCCTGTCATGCCCCACCCCCACCCCACACTCGAAACTAGACTATTATTATTAATTTTTATTTTTTTTTACATATTTCTGTGTTGTTTTGTTGAATTTTTAGCTCTACTGATCAGAGATCAGCAGAGCTTATGCCGTGGTGCGGTGTCCGTCGTCCGTCTGTCCGTCTGTCCGTCTGTCTGTCCGTATGTCCGTAAACTTTTTTTGTAGCGACAACTCCTCTGAAACTACTGAATGGATTTTCATGAAACTTTACAGAAATGTTGCCCATGAAGTCTAGTTGATCCTAGCAAAATTCATGTTTATGTGAAATCCAAGATGGCCGCCAAATCTAAAAATAGGTTTTTAAAAAACAAGTTTGTAGCGACTACTTCTTGAAAACTATAAGTGATATTGATATGGGACTTTTTCTAAAATGATCAGCATGACATGATGTTGGTCCTTGTCAAAAATCGTTTTGATTCAACGTTAAACATGGCTGCCAGCGGCCATCTTTGTTTACATAGAATTATATAATGAAAATTTGTAGCGACTACTCCTCTGAAACTACTTGACGGATTTTTATAAAACTTCACAGGTATGTTGCTCTTGATGTCTAATTGATCCTAGCAAAATTTTAGGTCGGCCGGAAATTCAAGATGGCCGCCACGACTAAAATAAATTTTCAAAATACAAGTTTGTAGCGACTACTTCTTGAAAACTATAAGTGATATTGATATGGGACTTTTTGTAAAATGATCAGCATGACATGATGTTGGTCCTTGTCAAAAATCGTTTTGATTCAATGTTAAACATGGCTGTCAGCGGCCATCTTTGTTTACATAGAATTATATAATGAAAACTTGTAGCGACTACTCCTCTGAAACTACTTGACGGATTTTCATGAAACTTCACACGAATGTTGCTCTTGATGTTTAATTGATCCTAGCAAAATTTTAGGTCGGCCGGAAATTCAAGATGGCCGCCACGACTAAAAAAATAATTTCAAAATACAAGTTTGTAGCGACTTCTTCTTGAAAACTATAAGTGATATTGATATGGGACTTTTTCTAAAATGATCAGCATGACATGATGTTGGTCCTTGTCAAAAATTGTTTTGATTCAACGTTAAACATTGCTGCCAGCGGCCATCTTTGTTAACATAGAGTTATATAGTCAAAACTTGTAGCGACTACTCCTTTGAAACTACTTGGCGGATTTTCATGACACTTTACAGGAATGTTGCTCTTGATGTCTAATTGATCCTAGCAAAATTTCAGATCGGCCAGAAATTCAAGATGGCCGCCACAGCTAAAAATAAATTTTTAAAAAAGAAGTTTGTAGCGACTACATCTTGAAAACTATAAGTGATATTGATATGGGGACTTTTTGTAAAATGATCAGCATGACATGATGGTTATCAGAGTCAAACATTATTTTGATTCGACGTTAAACATGGCTGCCAGTGGCCATCCTTGTTTACATAGAGTTATATAATGAAAACTTGTAGCGACTACTCCTCTGAAACTACTTGCCGAATTTTCATGAAACTTCACAGGAATGTTGCTCTTGATGTCTTATTGATTCTAGCAAAATTCCAGGTCGGCCGGAAATTCCAGATGGCCGCCATGGTTAAAAATAGATTTTCAAAATACAAGTTTGTAGCGACTGTTTCTTGAAAACTATAAGTGATATTGATATGGGACTTTTTCTAAAATGATCAGCATGACATGATGTTGGTCCTTGTCAAAAATCGTTTTGATTCAATGTTAAACATGGCTGTCAGCGGCCATCTTTGTTTACATAGAGTTATATAATGAAAACTTGTAGCGACTACTCCTCTGAAACTACTTGACGGATTTTCATGAAACTTCACAGGAATGTTGCTCTTGATGTCTAATTGATCCTAGCAAAATTTCAGGTCTGCCGGAAATTCAAGATGGCCGCCACGGCTAAAAATAATTTTTTAAAAAAACAAGTCTGTAGCGACTACTTCCTGAAATCAAAATCAATCAGTAGAGCTTCAAGGTCATTGACCTCTTGTTACACATAGCTTCTTACACATAGCTTCTTACACATATATGTTGCCCACTGTCCCCCTCACACCCCCCGCCCCCCCACTTGAAACTATTTTCTTTTTTACATATGTCTGTGTTGCTTTTGTGAATTCTTACACATGCTGCCCCCTGCCCCTGTCCCTGCCCCCCTCCCCTGCCCACACACCCACCACACACTCGAAACTAGAATATTTTTATTTAATTTTATTTATTTTTTACATATTTCTGTGTTGCTTTTGTAAATTCTTACACATGTTGCCCCCTGTCCCCCTACCCCGCCACCCCCCACACCCCCTCCCCCCACCACACACTCGATACTAGAATATTTTTATTTAATTTTTATTATTTTACATATTTCTGTGTTGTTTTGGTCAATTCTTACACATAGCTTCTTACACACACACACACACACACTCTTTTCTTCTTCTTTTTTTTGTACATATTCTGTGTTTTGGTCAATTCTTACACATATCTATGTTGCCCTACCTCCCCTCCCCCACCCCACCCCCACGCTCGAAATGGAATATTTTTATTTAATGTTTATTGTTTTTTTACATATATCTGTGTTGTTTTGGTAAATTCTTACACATAGCTTCTGACACATATAATTATGTTGCCCCCTCCACCCAATTCCCTGCCTCTCCACCCCCACTACCTCCCCCCTCCCTCCCCCCAACACTCCAATTTTTTCATTTTTTTTACATATTTCTGTGTTGTTTTGGTCAGTTCTTACACATAGCTTCTTACACATAGCTTCTTACACATAATATGTTGCTCCCTTCACCCCCTCACCCCCACACACACACTCGAAAACCTTTTTTTTATATACATATTTCTGTGTTGTTTTGGTCTATTCTTACATATAGCTATGTTGCCCCCCCCCCCCCCCCCACCACCCCTCCCCTCCCCCACCCTACCCCCACGCTCGAAATGGAATATTTTTATTTAATGTTTATTGTCTTTTTTTACATACATCTGTGTTGTTTTGGTTAATTCTTACACATAGCTTCTTACACATATATGTTGCCCCCTCCACCCCATTCCCTGCCTCTCCACCCCCCACTCGAAACATTTTTATTTTTTATTTTGTTTTACCATATTTCTGTGTTGTATTGGTCAATTCTTACATAGCTTCTTACACATATATGTTGCCCTCCCCACCCCCCGCCTCTGCCCCATCCCAACTCAAAACTCGATTTTTAATTATTTATTTTTTTACATATTTTTGTGTTGTTTTGGTGAATTATTACATAGCTTCTTACACATATATATTGCCCTCACCACCCCCACTACACCCACCACCCAACCCACCCCCACCCCCACCCCCACCCCCCCACCCCCACTCATAACTTGATTTTTTATATATTTCTCTGTAGTTTTGATCAATTCTTACACATAGCTATGTTGTGCCCCCAAACCCCATCCCACATTGTTTTAGCCTTGTTTTCTGATGGTATATACTAGCTATATAATTTATTATTCTCTGAAAAATCGAATAGTCGAGCTGCGCTGTTCTCCGACAGCTCTTGTATATAATATAATCAATGCTGAAGACGCCTACAAATAACGCTTTGACTTCTGTGCCACTGGCATGCCGCCTTATCTAAACTGTTCTCATGGCTGTATAATTATACCCGCGTTTTTAAAAAAAATAACAGGGTATATTAAAATCGCCTCCGTCTGTCCGTCCGTCCGTCCGTCTGTCCGTTACCGCATCTCCTCCTAAACCGCTAAACGAGATTCAATCAAACTTAGAGTATGACATCATCATATGATGACGGCGTGCAAGAGCACTATTATTTTTGGCTCCGAGCCCAGGGGCTCTCAGGGGGGTCAAAAGGTCAAATAAACTAAAATTTCAATTACACTGTCATTGTTTCATATTTTTGCACATAACTCGTCTATAAAAGATAAACAACATATCAAACGATTTTTTATATTTCGCAAACTCGAACGTCTGCCCTGGGGCCAAAGGTGGGTGGGGCGGGCTTTATTTGGGGTCATTTTTTTTCATTTTTTTTTTGTAATTATGTCTCAAATAAAACATTCTGGTGATGGCTCTGCACCCATGCTCCTTTAGTGGGGTCAAAAGGTCAAATACACTAAAAAAATAATTACACTGTCATTTTTCCATATTCTTGCACATAACTTGGTGTAGGTAAACGTCTATAAAAGATAAGCAACATCTTAAATGATTTTATTATTTTTATTATATCGAACTCGGACCGTCTGCCCGGGGGCCCAGGAGGGTGGGGTGGGGGCGGGGATTTGGATTTTTTTGTTATATAATTATGTCTCAAATGAAACATGATGATGGGATTACACTGTATACATATGTTTCCGCCGTTGTTATAGTTGGGCCTGGATGAGGGGGCATCAAATACACTAGTAATGCAATTACGGTGTCATTTTTTCATACTTTTGCACATTAATTTGTATAATAGTCATCTAATAAAGAGATACACAGCATGTCAAATGATTTATTATTTAAAACTCAGACGTCTTCCCTGGGGTTCGGGTTGGAGGGGATGGGTGGTGGGTGGAGGGTAACAGGGGGTCAATTTATTTAAAAATTATTTCTCAAATGAACATTTTGATGAAGGGATTACATTGTGTATACTCTGGGGCTGTGTATGGGGGGGGGGGGGGGGGAAGGGGTAGGGTAGGGTGGGCGCGGGGAAGTGACCTGTGTGAATAAAACGTGGGTATTTTACGTCGAATTCGTTCTAGTTATAATTGACTTTAGTTTGCAATTGTGTCATACAGTTGTGTCTGTTATTTTAAATTGTGCACCAATTTTATATGTTAACTTACTTAGTCTAAGAGCAAAATAAAAACTTATTTTGCATAAAGGTCATGTTTTCATCCTTGTCCATCCGTCAGAGTAAAGCACATGATGGATTTGGTACATGTCATCTTTATTTATTTTGATCTAGCTTAAATGCGAATTTTGACGTCATATAAAAGATCTTAAATCTACACAATCTATACTGTGAAACAGTCACTTGATTTGCTTATGTGAATAACGTAATCCCACTGGGAGCTGGACTTGTCAAGTGAAAACGAGTGGCGGGACGTATACAGTACTGATTCTACCCAGGGAAAATGGGGTGGGCTGCCTCTGCCACAAACAAATCGACCGTAGCCTAACATGTGCTAGAAATGACGTAAAACACCATTCAAACAAACAAACAAACAAACAAACAAACAAAAAAGCAAAAACAACAAACCAACGATTATCAAATAAGCCTTAAATCGAGTGTAATACATATTTATCTAGTCTTCGTATATGTTACATCCTTGAATACTTCTTTCTTATATGCTTCTTAAAACGTGTCAGGTGCGCAGGATTCCAACTACTGGTCATGTTTTCAAAGTTAAGGCGACATTACACAGATCATGGCATATATAAACTTATGCTACTGCACTGAATAGAGTAAGGCCTATTTTTGTTTTGTCAAAAATATTGTTATAGTATCAATTTAAAAAATAAATGGTTTGAAGTAGTAGACTTTATATGAATATGTGGGAACCTCCGTTTTAACTTCAGTCCGCGCTGGGTTCTATCTCTTTAGCATTGGAACACCAAATGCGTACTATTACAAATGTATGGTTTCATTACTCGGCCTTAATATATCTGATCTCAACATGAGCAGGTGAATATACAAGTATATATCACAGCCTGCACACAAAGAGGCATGTGTGATCTGAGAAGGGATTGCTTTACACAGTGCAGGAACGGACTGCATAGTTCGGATCAATTTGGGGCTATCCTCGTATTTAGTCATATTCTAGTGCTCAGTAAATAGGTTTTACTGACGGAAGGACCCAATGGAATATGGCTCCAAGAAATGCCTTACACGTTGTTGTATTTCCCAAATGGAAACTGGAGACTGAATAACATGGTTTTATCACAGGAACTCGGGAGTACTAATTCGTATATTCCAGTGCAACCTACTGAAGATAATGTTGTTTCGACGCATATCACTCAGTGCAAAATGTTCAAGGCTGGAATAGGCGAAAAGCAAAACAGACTTCCAACGATGTACTGGATTCCCAAATTACACAAACAACCATATAAAGCCCGACGTTTTATTTCCAATTCTAGTTCTTGCATCACTACAAATATCTCCCAATATTTTACATGTTGTCTTACTGCCGTTAAAGATAACGTTAAACAATATTATGCTAAAGCTTATGAAAACTCTGCGATTATATCAAAGACAAGCTTATTGCTCTCATTCAAAAAACTCTTACAAGGGGAAATACTACATTTTTGTCCTGTAACAATATTAAAGCGTTTTTCACTAACAGAAGTTTGGACAATTGCACTATGTGGACTTCCCATTATGTTTGTGAATCACTTATTTTTCTATTCGATAATATTTTTGTAAGGTATGGAACTACCGTTTATAGACAAATTGTTGGTATCCCTATGGGTACTTACTGTGCACCAATTGTCGCAGGTTTGTTTTTATATTGGTATGAAAGAGATTTCATGTTGAGTTTTACACAAGATACCCAGGCAGATGTTATTGAAGCCTTTTATGACACCTCTCGGTAAATGAATGACATACAAAATATATTTAAAAACTCTTCTGCGCCAAGGACTATCCCAACCTGACTTCTATGGTGATGTGATTTACAAACTTCGTAAGATCTTTGGTCTTGATCACTTTCATAATATCTTTGTTAAACTTGATAAAAGGTTTATAACCCAATCATTTTGCAACGCACTGCATGCTTGGTGGTGGACCCATTTACAGTTCGCCACTATGCTTTCCTCTTTAATTGTTCGATGACCGGACAGGCTGTGGACCGTATGATGACGCCTACCTAAAGCCAAAAGGAAGGCGACGTTTGATGTTTGTCTTGTCGTACCCTCAATGGTTTATTCTCTTGTTGCTCTGGCTTCTTCTGCCAAGTCACTGAGTACCTTCTTTAGGCTTTCTAAGCTATTGCTTTTTATATTTATATATACACGAGCATCTTTGTGTTTACTTATATTGGTTATTAATGCTGCCATGTTGGTTAGAGTATAGTTCATGGCGGGGATTTCTTTATTTATACTGTCCCGTTTTATTGGGATGACAGTAGGGTAAGTGTGAGGTTTGGTGCACCCTAGAACCTGGTTTAAACCCCCCAGCGGCCTTTTTTGCCATATACCGTTCCAAGGCGGTAACCATATTGTCAACCCTTTTTGCGTCATAAGACTTTATTCCTTATTACATTGCCATTCGTGTTGTCTTTTTACGTGTTTTTGGGTTTATTGTGTTCCGTAAAAGCTGCATTTTCTATTCTACTTTTATACTTATTTTGAATTAAATAGAGACCAAGAACATGATAAGTATTTTTAGTCATCATCTAGTACTGTTTGCTCATCCGAATATGTGTCACTCCTACCCGATATGACATAAGCTATTAAAGAGCTTTAAAGCATCATTCATTAATTCATACACTCAGGCATTGTACTTACAGTATTATTACTTCTTTGTATATCAGAATTGTCGCCAAGCAGTGACCACAGTCTCTCCCGTGTCAATTGTCGGACGTTTTATCTTACAAACTGACTGTTCACAGTGCTGTGCTCTTGACGGGTGCAACAAGAAGATGTGTTCCACGGGCACACAAGGTCAGTTATGTGGAATACTGTGTGATTAAGGTGATATTTACGACCTTAGCAGACAATTGATCAATATTACTTCATATTTTGGGTGCAACAATTATGCCTCGTTATTTTAAATATCGTTCTCACTGTTATAACTGAAGATACAATGTCGTCATTTAACAAGTATACTTGCGCGCCCAAAGCGTTTCATTTACGGCTGCATATAACATATACATGTATAACATACCTATTTCTTGGTTGACGAAAGGCTGATGACATTGACCAATGGATATAACACGGGTCTAAAATTTCGTATATTAACGCTATTATGAAATAAACATTTAAAAATAACACAAATTAATTGCCATATACTAAACTGCAGTGATAAATGAGGTAGGACCATGCGAGGATGATCCGAAGTTCGACTGTGCTACAATCAGTACCGCGTTTAACATCTGTAATGACATACCGCATGCTATAGCCGTCTGCAAAAAGTTCTGCGGGCTCTGCGATATTGGTACTTCTATTTTATTACATTATTCAATGATAATATTTGGTGAACTTATCCTTTTACAGTTCGCCACTATGCTTTCCTCTTTAATTGTACGATGACCGGACAGGCTGTGGACCCTATGATGACGCCTACCTAAAGCCCATTGGGACGTTGGCGTTTGATGTTTGTCTATGATCTTTCTTGTCGTGCCCTTAATGGTTTATTCTCTTGTTGCTCTGGCTTCTGCCAAGTCATTGAGTACCTTCATTGTGACTTTCTAGGCTATTGTTTTTTTTTGTATTATTTTACACGAGCATATTTGTGTTTTACTTATATTGCCTATTGATGCTGCCTTGTTGGTTAGAGATTAGATCATGGCGGGGATTTCTTTATTTACACTGTCCTGTTTTAATGGGATGACAGTAGGGTAAGTGTGAGGTTTGGTGCACTCTAGAACCGGTTTAAACCCCCAGTGGCCTACTTTGCCACTGACCGTTCCAAGGCGGTAGCCCTATTGTCAACCCTTTTGTGTTTGTGATTTCGTTTGCATTTATTATTACTTTTGCCTTATTGTTTGTCTGTTTGCATGTTTGTTTCTGTGTTTAGTGGTTGACTGTCCTCCTTGAATGCTACTTTCCCTGTTCGATCTTTTTATATTTCTTTATTAGCACATTGCATTGAATTGTCATTTAACGACTCATAAACACATTATACTAGGTTATTTCGAGTCGCCTCAGAGAGAGGAGAAGGACACATAGAAACACCACAGTTACTGTCAAAAAGAGTATGTTTCTTTATCGTGCTCGGATTATAGACTTCGATGCACCGAGCGTCTCTGTTAACTCCGATAAACAAAACAGCCCGATTTACTCCCCCATTTGACGTACGAGGCTAAGTGAAGTGTCTTGCTTAAGGACTCATCGCAGTGACCCAGTGACTCTGTTGAGGCTCCACATATGAGTTCTATTGGGTCACCACGGTCCCGTACAAACACATTTAAATCAAAGTGTCGGATATTTCTTATAGCCGTATAACGTCAGCTAAGTACATGATTGTATATAGCTTCATTTTTCGCTGGACAGTTTGGTGCCTTGTTATCGAAGTACTGTATATTTAAGTCTATGGCGCGTGGTCCCAATGGAACAAATGGAGCAGCTGTGATGTCACATGCGGCATGGGTCACGTGACAAGAACCCGCACGTGCACTGACCCCGCCCCTGCGCACGGAGGTCTTGATTGTGTAGGTGAATCAACCGAACATGCGTCGTGCTCTCTCACAAAATGTCCAAGTAAGTATATTGTCTAACGCAAACTCGTATGCAAAGCTTTGCCATTTTATGTCGTATGTGAATCGGGTTACAATTGTTCACGTTCTAAAGTATTACGAATGATGTTCAGACATTGAAGCCTTTGGTATACCTTTTTTTAGAAAATTGCTGTTTATATACGTTTTGTCAAAAAGAGATTTAGCATTCTATAAATATATCCAAAATGGACGAATCAAACATACAGAGAAGCCGTAGGACAGTAAATGAATCAATATATGTACACATAATATTTAATATCTGAGAACTTCAAATGCGTATATTAAACACAGTTTGGAGAAGCAAGTGACATTTTATTGATACATTTCACGAAAAATGTCGTCCAGCAAGAGCATGTTACAGGAAAAGTGGTAGTTAATATATGCATTTGAAAATTAACGTGGATACAACGCCTAGTTAATGCTTAAATACCCTAAAGATATCTCCATTGCCTTCCATTGCTTCATGAATATAAACATGTCTGCTATTAGAAATCAACAAGAACAAGGAGTGGTTAGCTACAAATAAGAAAGTATTTTCAGCAAGTTTACAAACACTTGAACAAAAGTCAACGTTTGCTCAGCCCCTCATTCAGTCATATCAAGTCTGCCTTCACTTTTGTAATTCATATCTGAAACTGTCAAAAGCATGATGAGATGCATTCAATGTCCAGAATACAGTTACACCACAAAAATAACAGAAAACTGCTTTAAAGTTTTAAGAAAAATAGCACTATTTTATATAGAACTACTTTCGAATGCACCAGTGGAGCAGTCATCCGGTTGATTTAGTGTAATTAAACCTCTATACATGACTATACGTCCTTAAGCATTATGATTTCAAGTTACTGCGTGATGCTTAAAGTAGAACATTAAAGTGAGTTGTAGCATTGTCGGTGATATTTCTTTGTAGTAACTGGTGCACATTATCAATCATTTAATTGACAATAACACCAGTCCGGTCAAAATGACTGATGTACTCTAACTACCAGTTATCGGAAGTTAGAGTATGGCGGACAGATGAAATGGACATGCTACAGAACAAATATAGTATAGTCTCATCTCTTTGGTTGATTTAAACACATCATGTTTAAATCAACCAACGCGATGAGACACTCCTATATACTATTATGTTATTGTGGAAACAGTTATGCTAGATGATAACAATATTACGAGTATTTCCATATCTGCCATATAACCAATATCATCCGACAGACCTCGGTGGATATACGGCTTGATTTTAAAGCCCGTGGACAATATGTTGGTGTAATAATGGTTGATTTTATTAAAGCGTTTGACTTAGTAGATCATAAATATTCTTTTAAAAAAATACAGATCTATAAATGTATTGACAGTACAGTTAAGTGATTTAAATCGTATCTAACAGATAGAAAACAAAATGTTTCAATAAATGGGGTTCTCTCTGATAAACAGTTAATCCCATGCGATGTACCACAAGGCTCTAATTTAGGACACTTCTATTCTTATTATTCATAAATGACCTTCCTATATGCCTTGATGGTACTGTATCTAATACAGACATGTATGCGGATGATACCACTATCTACGATGTTAACACATCAAAAGCAGTAATGGAGCAAAAACTGTTTTAAATGCCCTCAATGTTTGGTGCCTAAATAATGGTATTGTTTTTAAACACTGAAAAAACTAAAGTGCTCTTAGTTACTACATCTCAAAAGCGTGCCCGACTTGTAAATAATAAATTATCATTAAAATATAATAACATTGAACTGCAACTTACAACAGGTGATACAATTCTAGGAATGCATATAAATGAACACTTGAAGTGGGATAATCACATAATGTATATTCGTAAGAAAATATCAGCAAACATCTGGCTACTGTCAAGAATAAAACCTTATATTCCTTTAAATTACCGGATAATATTTTATAAGGTATATGTTCAACCTCATCTAGATTATTGTAACATAATATGGGGAAATACAAAGAAAACTAACATACAACTTTTATTACCTTTACAGCGGAGAGCATGTACAACACTAAATGAAGCACTGGTTACCATAAATTCCCTTAATATCGAGCAAAGGATATTTCTTCAAAAGGCAAAATTTATGTATAGAGTATCAAAAAATACAGTCCCGTCATATATTTGTGATATGTTTCATCCTGCTCTTATCGCGCAGAGAAATCTACGATCTGCATACAAATTAAATTATATAACTCCAAGACCAAACAAGGAATTGTTTAAAGGGAGTATGTCATACTCTGGAACAATTATATGGAAAATATATTAAAGAATGTACTTCTTTAAAAAACTTTAAATCTAACTGTGTTAAATGGCTGAAAACACAGTCATAATGTAATAATTATTTAACGTAGTTTTATGTATGGCAGTTTTAGATAATTAATGACATTTTGTGTACTATGTGCTACTTTATTGTGCAAACCATCACCTCAAACCATGTATATAATTATGTATATATATGCATATAATTATATATAATAAGAATGAATGTGTACATGTATATGAATATGTGTGTGCGTGCGTGTATATGTGTATGTGTGCACAACAGTTTAAAGGAAATATCACTGTTTTTTGTCTTGTTATATATGTTTTGTATTGTATATGTATGACTTTACAGAGGACCCCAAGGGAGATTAGTGTTGGCTAATTGGGTCAGCCTCTATAGATAAAGACATTCATTCATTCATTCATTCATTCATTCATTCATTCATTCATACTATGTACAAGTACGTATGGTTATTTTCAGCGCACGGTCAATGGAGCCTGTGGTCGTCATGGGGCGCTTGTAGTGTCACATGTGGAGTCGGGCTACAACGACGCGACCGCAATTGCTCTAATCCATATCCTTCCCCGGATGGCAACCATTGTTTTGGCGATAGTAGAGACGATCGAGCATGTGTTGAGAAAGCTTGTACCGGTAAGTGATATATCTCTTAGGGAATATTCCAAAACTAAAATGCACCAGTAAACATGAAACACAGTCATACGTTACGTAGTAGTACATGATCGCAGAAATAGAATTAGAGTCTGATATTAATGCAAGGGTGAAGCAAATGTTCATATAATAATTATTCCTAGTGCACAGGTATCAATCTCGTTCACAAAAACAATCGGGGGAAATGATGTATACTATCTGGCTACTAGTTATTACGCTTACGAACATTAATAAAATATGTCCATTTGTCCTTTCCATTAAAATACAAATGTAGTGTTTTATTGTATGTTCATTTTACAAACTATATATAATTACAATTACATAAAGCGTAGACTATGTCTCGCTTTTCAAAAATAACAAAATTGTGATTCAAAATATTTGGTGCGTATAACGATTGTTGATTATTGTTATTAGTAAAAGGTAAATCAATGGAAGTAGATGTGGTCTTCCATCTTTGATGTTATTGAGGAACATTTACAGCCTGACAAAGGGAGATGCATTATTAAAAGTCGTCTAAATACGTATCTAGAATGTCCCGACTCTAATGTACCCTAACGGGTAAAAAGTATATGAATATATTATTAGTCAATTTTGTAATTCATTTTGCTTTTCGTCTATATGAATTTTTGTACTAGACGGTGGATGGTCAGCATGGTCCGACTGGGGAGCATGCAGCACCACCTGTGACACTGGACTACAGAAACGGACCAGGTCATGTGACAATCCTAGTCCATCCCTTCTCGGCAGAGGCTGTGTGGGTAAAATTGAAGATTTCATGCTGTGCAAGTTAGCTGTTTGTCTAGGTAAGTGTCTTCTGCAATATATTGATCAACACAAGAAAGACAAGAAATTAACCTAAAATAATCACTATCACTATAAGCACTCGATTGAACATCTAAGATTTAAAAACGATACGATAAAAGGAGCATTGCTCAGAGGCTACATAAAATGATCAGTTGTCCAAAAATACCATTGTTAACTTTATAGTTTAAACATATATCCTTTACTAGTGTATGGTAAAAACGTTGCAATTTAAAGAGCAATCTGCGTGTTTTATACATTTTCAAGCATCTATACAGAAAAAATAAAGTTTAGCAAGCCCTTATGCACATCTAGCTTAAATAAATGTAATGTTATTTTATATTGTGAAGTATTTTAAATCATCGACATGACTTTGTTGATCTTCTTTTTCACTTACTTTTTGTATTCCAATAAGTATCAGAGTTATCTCCCATTTAGTTTAAACATACTATTTCACATTTAAATAAGGTAAAGAGCAGGATTAAACATTACAAAATAACTGTTAAAAAACCCGCTAAAACAATCGACAATTACAGATATCGGGAACAAAAGTTTACCATTTGTGAAATTACCTCCCTTTACATTGAAATAAGAGCGAAATTATAATTTGTAGATTACCACCTGTTTCTATTGTTTTCGCATATTTCTTTTGAGATTTATTCCCTTAATATAACTGATACTTATGTAAGTTATATTGCCCATGACCGCTTCTACACATATCCTAGAATCTGGTCAACGGGATTTATATGTTATTTACTTGCTGAACTTATTTTTATCAGTATTATATTATCACGCATCTATCTAAAAACAAACCATGTACTTTCTAATTTCCGGATTTCTCCGGATTTCTTTGACCTCTACCTAATCAATATATAACCTGCCGGTAATTTTCTTATTAACGATGTTCCGTTTAAGGACTATTGGTCAGCCATCTTTGAAAAAAAAATCCAAAATGGATGGAGTATGATTTATTGAAATTTTCATCCAAATGCATATTATAGGCATGAACATTGTCAATGATATAATATATGACATTAATGCAACACTATTGATGTGAACATAATATCAGAAACAATATTTATTTGGCAGAAATTGTGCCCTTTATATTCAAAAAGTTTGACGCAAGTTTACTCTAAGATGTTTTGTTTTTTATGTTAAATAAATATGTCCATATAATTGTCCATTTATCTAAAAATGGCACACGAGACATCATTTCTAAATAAAGTAAGCCATGTTATCACATTATCCAAAATTCGAAGTACACCATTGTTAAAAATGAAGATTTTCTTTATACGCCATGTGCCTCCAACACACGCACATGATACACATGAAAAGCATGCAGGTGAGTTGTAAATTGAAACGTGCTGTATGGTGAAACATTCGGATAAACAGGTAATTTGATCCTATTCATATGTTATTATTTAGTTTGTGCTGTTTTTATAGGAATATAATAATAAATTACTCTTGTGTTGCCATGTTTCTATTCACCACAGTCACTCAGTTGTGTTTAATACATCCAAAAATATAGTTGCCATTTATAATAGTTTGACATATAAAACCCGTCAGTGCCACCATACTATAGCATTGGGATTATTTTGAAAGTACATGCCATGGAAAAATAGCTTCTTTTTTTTTTTACAATGATTGACTATGAAATGTGGATGATGTGATAACATGGCATATTTAATTTAGAAATATGATGTCTCGTGTGCCATTTTTAGATCAATGGACAATTCTATGGACACATTTATTTAACATAAAAAACAAAACATCTTAGAGTAAACATGCGTCAAACTTTTCGAATATAAAGGGCACTATTTCTGCCAAATAAATTGTGTTTCTGATATTATGTTCACATCAATAGTGTTGCATTAATGTCATCTATTATATCATTGACAATGTTCATGCCTATAATATGCATTTGGATGAAAATTTCAATTAATCATACCCCATCCATTTTGGATTTTTTTTCAAAGATGGCTGACCAATAGTCCTTAATCCATCGTCGAATACAACCGTTAATACATTACGCTGTCACTGATCACTGATGAACTAATGAATGGAGAGTTAGCGGAATCAATCAGATGTGTGTTTCAAAGATGGTTTTATTTGGATGACAATAGGGTAAGAGTGAGGTTTGGAGAACCATAGAACCTGGTTTAAAAATACAGCGGCTCTTTGCCACTGATACTTACAAGGCGGTACCACGGTTGGCGACCCTTTTATGATTGTTTTGGTGCATACTTAGCAATTCTTAGTTTGGTGTAAAAGCAGAAACTCTTAATTGTAGATCCGTCTGATTGTAAAGACGTTCAACAATGGCACATCGGTACCTCCAGTGGTGTATACAATATACGGCCTGTTTCTCAGGTGCATGTTATTCAGGTTTATTGCGACATGGTAACGGACGGAGGAGGGTGGACAGTATGTATAATACTGATTATCAGAGTTATTTAATGAGATTATTTAATCTTATATTATCAATATATCAGAATATATGTTTTGCCTCAGGTCTAACCAGCTAGTGCATAGACGTTTGCATGTGTTCCAATTAACTTTATCTTTATTTTACGAGCTACACATTTTAAACTTAATATATAATACGTTAGCAGCCGGTTGTGACGGTAGTACAGTCAGACTGTGATATTGCACCATTCTATCTCATATTGAAACATAACAGGATGGTTCGATTTACTTCAAAATTTATCTATTAAACACAAAATAATAAAAACGTAACAGTCGAGAGAAATCTAAAGAGGGTAATACATTGATAGTTGTATGTGTTCTTCAACATTGTATTAGGCAATTCGATGTTGTATAACACTACATACCTTGTGGCACGGTTATAAGTAAACACTTTCGTAAATGTAAAAACCTTTGAATACATTACACGAATTCTAAGTTTTGAAGTATAATGTGAAACAACAGTTGGTAAAACTAAAGACGAACATTTGTAAAAGTAAACATAGTATGTTGTAAACGACAAACATCAAAGAGTTCGCAAAAGCAAACACACACACGCATGCAAGCACGCACGCACACACTATATAGAGGGCCACCACATATTATTAAGATTGTTTGTGTATTGCACAAAGTGTCCGAGGTATTTGATTTATCACATACGAGGAGCGAAGATTAGTAATCAATCAGGAGTAGTACACAGGGGCTTCCGTCTGATCATGATGATCTATTTATCCTTCTGGTTCAGGAAATGTCTCCAGGATCGAGCAGAATTACCAGACCGCACAGTTTTAATAACTTGGTTTTTTTTTTCTCCACCCACAGTTTTTGTTATTTTAATGGAAAACCTTTCAATCTACCATACAACTATTTTATAAAGGTTCAGTTTTAATGTGACATTTAGTTCGAGCATACAACTGCATTTTCTATTGCCTATCCTAAATAATACAGATTACCTGTATCGATCTGTTTATGTAGAATCAGTCAATAGAAAATAATAAATGTGTATGTTCATATCACACCCTATATCAGGCCTGAGACGCCATATCAGCCCGAGAGATAATAAATGAGTATGTTCCTATCACACCCTAACTTTAGCTCGAGGGCTGATATGGGTCGAGGGCCCGATATAGGGTGTGATATGACACAACATTTATTTTTGTCCGAAATCTTATTGAAAATGAAATTGTCAAATCAAGGTGAATTGTCATAAGTGGTTATTTCATCCACGGATAATGATTCTATAGACAATAATCTGCCACGAAAATAGGATGGAAGTAAGAAACGCAGACGACAAACCATACCCGTGACAAATCGTATGCAATCGTAACTAATCGGTTATTTCCGTATCACTCCGCTAAAAGAATCGAGATGAACATTCGGTTATTTCCGTGATATAACATTTTTCACCCTATTTTTCACGCGTGTGATAAAGCTTTATTGCCCGGCAACGAAATCTCGATTGATAAGACTAGCTAGGTCTATGTCGTATCGTATATTCAAAAACAACATATTTGTAGGGAAGTATATGATAAAATAAACCACGCAGAGAAAGGAACAAAAATTACAAAGATGTATAAAGTTATGATAATAAAAAAATGCAAAGGTTTCTCGAAGCTTATGGTAACGATAACCCGGATGGAGTAACTTCTTAGTTATACATGTACAAGGATTACGAATATTAAAATTCTCAACTCGTCTACAAGCTCCAGAAAACACATAAGTTGAGAAAAATAGATCCCATAAGAAATATCTCGGGGAAGTGGATATAATTAACAATATTAAAATTAAAATCATCTCCTTTGTCATAAAATTTACTAATTATTTCTCCATGTTCAAAACCGCCGATTTACCAATTGAAAAACACATTTCTTTGTAAACAACAACGCTTTTTATTGTTATATTTACTAAAGAAATATAAAAAGATCGGACAGGGAAAGTAGCATTCAAGGAGGACAGTCAACCACAAAACACAGAAACAAACACGCAAACAGACAAACAAGAAGGCAAAAGTAATAATAAATGCAAACGACATCACAAACACAAAAAGGGTTGGCAATAGGGCTACCGCCTTGGAACGGTCAGTGGCAAAGTAGGCCACTGGGGGTTTAAACCGGTTCTAGGGTGCACCAAACCTCACACTTACCCTACTGTCATCCCAACCTTTTTTCAAGATTTTTCTAGCAATGAAAGCTCGAACAATGAAAGTTCGAAAACCAGCAATATCGGATTAGTAACAACAGGGTTATTGCCCTTCTTTTACTGAAAAAACCCATACCTCTGTCACCTTCATTTAGAATTTGATGTTTACCAAATTTAGCCAGATTGTTGATGTTACTGATAAATCCCCGGACAATTTCGAAAACCAGCTAATATATCGGATCAGGAATACCAGAGTTATTGCCCCTTGATTTATTGAGAAATGCCATATTCTGCAATGTGAACAATCTAGTACCTTCATTATGCAATTGATATTAACCAAACTTAGTCAGATTGTTGATATTAATGAAAATCAACAATCTCAGACATGGATCATCAGCATTATGGCCCCTTTATTTATTGAAAACATGTGTTATTCTGCATTGTGAACACTCAAACACATTCATTTTGTATTTGATATATACTAAACTTAGAAGGATTGTTATTAATAATGAAAATTCGAACTAGTTCGAAAACCAGCTATATCGGATCAGCAACAGCAATGTTATGGCCTTTGATTTATTAAAAAATACCATAGTGTGCATTGTGAACACTACAGCATCTTCATTTTGTATCTGATCTTTACAAAACTTGACAATGTGTTATACTAATCGGAAAGCTCCGACTATCAAGTTAGTTCCATTTATTTACCCGGGAACAAATGACTGTGCCGCATGGGTCCAGTATTTGTATATAAAGACTATTGCATGTTTTACATAGTTGTCTCATATATTGTATGTTACATCAACGAATGTTGACCTCTGAAATTACAATTAAGACCCAGATGTTGAATATTTTGCGTTTACCATAAGTTTATGTAATTCTATCAGGTTTGTTCAAATGGTGATCCTGGGTCAAATTTGACCCCGCTCGAGAGTTTGCATCTTTAACATAGACTCAATAAAACCGTGTCTGTTACTTTTATCTCTTATTCGTGTTTGTTGCTTCCAATGGATCCCTTTTTCAGTTATAAGGAACACTTTTAAAAGCATTCTTCTCTGAAACTGCATGAGTTAGAGGTCTAATATTTTGCATGTACCATAAGCCTATTGTCCTCTATCAGGTTTGTTAAAATGAAGACTATCGAGTCAAAACTTGGAAACCTTTTGAATCCCACTGTATAATCAAATAAACACTCTCTGGGCATAAGCATTCGGATAAAAGCATCCAACTAGCATCGGTCCTGGGGTCTTTCCCCAATCCTGGAAAATGGCCCCTGGTTCGTAACTTGAAAACCGTTGAGATCCCCACTCTATAACCATAGAAACACTTATTGGATATGAATATACCGATATTAACATCCACCAACTTCGGTATAACCCTACCACTGAGGATATAACCTCTGGATCATAACTTGAAAACCGCTGAGATCCCCAACATATAACCATACATACACTTAATGGGTATGAACAGACCGATATAATCAACCACTATCATCGGCCTTGAGGTTAATTCCCACCACTGGGGTCATAACCCCTTGGTCATAACTTGGAAGCCGTTGAGATTCCCGCCCTATAACCATATACACTTACTGGGACTGAATACTTTAAGACACTTATTTGCGATGGTGCGCATCGACTCTGTGATCTCATTTTGTTATGAAATTATTTACTTGTTTGATACTTTTTTATCTTTGCGAAGATCGTCAGGTGAGCGATTCGGGGCCATTTAACCCTCTTGTGAAGAGTATGGAAGCTTTATTATTAGCTTGAATTTCAAAAATATGTTTAGCAAGTAGAGCGATAAGGTCCTCTTGGGCTTCTTGTTTCCTTTTACGAACGTTTTCATTTTTCAAACAGAACACATTTTTACACGACATAGTTCTTATTTTTACTTTTACGAACTTTCCTTTTCACGTTTACCAACTTTGATACCTTTACTGTCAAAACGGGAAAAATGGTTAACAAAGGCTTTACGGTTACGAACGTGTAAACGTTTGACGGTGCCACATACATAATTACACTTAATTATTAAATTTTGATCTCTGAACAAAAACAGTTGCCGATTTTATCATTGACACTGTTCCTTGGTAAATGCATATTTAATTGTCATACCCTCAAACAATGAAGAACTGTGCATATCAAATTTACATCTATGCTGTTTACATGTTTTAAACAGTTTTAGTGTAAATATTCAAATAGGATTATTGATGAAGCGTTTGCGGTACGTAGGTACATGTATTGTCATCGATTAATATCTACCTCTCATGTATTGAACAGATTCAGTATTTATTGACATTCACACTAGTTTAGTGGTGTGTGGCGGTTATAAAAAGTCGCTCCGACTACATATTAGTAGTGTTATGACTTACTGGTCCTTTGGAGTCATCAAGCCAATATGTAGTCGGAGCGACTTTTGTAAAATCCTTATGGCTCTGAAGTAGAATACCGCTTAAGCCGGTGTTAGTTGGCGTGAGAGGTATCGCATCTTATATTACCTCTCATTATCAGATTCAGTAAGACCAAGTCTGTTATTTTTCTATCTTGTTTATGTGTAGGATCGACTTTTCAGTATTATTAATGTATTTGTCATGCAAACTTACAAACTTAGAACGTTTATTAAAAGAGCGGTTATGACCCTATTAATTTGAAACCCACTGCATGTTTAGCCACTATGCTTTCCTCTATGATTGTGCGGTGACCGGACAGATAGTGGAATATATGACGACGGCTACCCTTAAATCCTGAGAGGACGGTAACACTTGATGTTTGTCTCGAATCTTTCGTGCCCTGAATGATTTATTCTCGTCATTCTCCGACTTCTTCCAAGTCATTGAGTACTCTCTATGTGACTTGCTAGGCTTATATATATATATATATATGTATGATCATCATTTTGTTATACTTATATTTCCTATAAATGCTGCCTAGTGCTTAGAGGATATAGCATTGGGAAGATTTCTTTATTTACATAATATCGTTTAATTTGAGATGACAAGCGTGATGTTTCCAGAACCTGGTTTAAATCCCAGCTTCTTTTTCTTTCTCACTGACCGTTCCATTGCGGTAGTCCTATTATCAACAGTTGTATGTGTATATGATGTCCTATACATTGTCTTTTTTCATCCTTTCATGTTGTTTTTTTGTTTCTATGCGTACTTTTGGTTGACTGTGATCCTCGGCCAGCCCAACGCTAGTGAAATACCATGACTAAGCATCCTTATGTTTTTCTAATAATATACTAATAATGTTGATGTTAATTCCTTAGCATTGTAACTACTTCTAAGCGATAATGATCAATGTGTTATCGTTTTGCTAATCCATAGCCTCACAAATAAATGCTTAGATCAACTTCACTAAACATCACAAAAAAGCTTATAAAGCAAAGCTTACAGTTGTACTTGCATCAGCATTAGCTCTATTTTCAAAGCTGCAATATACCTTTGAAGATACTATAGCTGAATATAAGGCTAGTGAGCATGTACTTAAACAAATTGGAGTGGTTTTACGCATTGTTTACTACCAATTGCAAGCTTGGAGAATAAAGCCTTAAAACCGTATGTAAGGAGAGAATCTTATACCAGTGCATCATACTTGTTATTCATCTGTTCAGTACCCTTGGTGAGAGGAGGAACCCATTTGTTTCGGGGTCTGTAGTTCAAAGGTCGAGGTCACCATAATCTCATACTGACATGCGCATTCCGAGCAATAACATATCACCCACCACAAATATTTATATAATAAATTATTCATCCAGTAATCCATACCAACTCACAGCTTCCAAGGTATTTCAAAGGTGTATTGCATGTGCAATGCTATATACTTAAGCATTCCGCACAAGAAGTATTAATTTACCTTTACCCATTTAGCCTTTTTACGTGTGCTTCTTTCTGCCTATGCTGACCGGTAATGTTTTGGGAGGGCAAAATACCCTCTTTAACAAATAAACATGACTGTGGACCAGTGAACTAAGAGGAATGCAAACAAGTGTTCGTATTATTAATGAAATGAGTTATCAAGCTGAAATAAGTATTGCTGTTTTTATCAAAAGCAATAACTACGCAATGGATGCGTCAGTAGTGTTCACTGTGAAATTTGGCCAAGGTCTTATTGATATAATCGTTCAAATGCAAATTTATAAAACAAATCAGAAATCATTTCAAGTGACAGTGTGGACAAGCTGAAATTGCTTCTTTTTCACTGCTTTTTGGCATTATAAATAAAACCGATATAACGCTAAACTGTGTAGTTATATAATCACGGAATCAATAAATTTCATGGATCTTCATCCATAAAAATACTTTTAAAGAGTTGCACTTATGCCATTGCAATACTTGCGATTTCATTTAGTTGCACTTACGATTTCATTCTGCATCCCGGACACAAAGATCCCGGAAATAACATCGCCGCATTCCACATTGAGTAGACACATCTACGAAAACGTAAAATCCACAGGCGAAACGGTAACCTTTGAACGTTCCAAAATATGTGTTTATACCATTCAAGTTTTTCAGACGAGTTCACTAGGAATTAAAGTTGAAATGCATGCTTATCGCAAACTATATGATTCACAGTCTGTTAACCATAGACAAATACAAAGCCCATATAAGGATCAGGTGTATTCGGCAGCTGAATAAACGTTGCAGTATACATCAGGACTGATCAACAAGCACAGGAAAACCGCAGTTGCAGGTTGTACTGTTACGGTATCAAAAACTAAAAGATAGAATAACAACATTTAACAAAAGATGAGCTCCATTTAAAAATACAAAATTCAAACATGCAGATATACAGACAGACAAACAGATGGACAGACGCATGTACTGATGGACGGACGGACGAACGAACGTACATACTAATAAGCATGCATGCGCACGTTTGCATGTATGCTTGAATGGAAGACATACATAGGGACATGAAGAAGAATCAGGCGCTTAATACAAAAATCCATTTTTGGCAACACGTGTCAATAATGTTTTAAATCGAGTTAAGTTACAGTTTGAGGAGGTCGGGCAGAAATGGTTATATTTTGGTTAAGGTGCTTCCTTTTGAGCCGAGCTACTAGTTGGGTTCCTAGACGAAGTGTAACTCAGACAGCTACTTAGTTTTATGGATTGGCGAGTTGTCCGTCGTCCGTTATCCAGATCGGATTATTTTCATCGGAGTTATGGCCCTTGATTCGCTGAAAAATGCCATATTTCGCCTTGTGAACACTCTAGAACATTTATTATTTGAACTTTACCAAACTTGCTCATATTGTTAATATCAATAAAAGCTCGGACAGGTTAGAAAACAAACCAGGTCACCAGAGTAATGGTCCCTGTTTTGCTGAAAAATGCAATATTGCCTAGTGAACACTTTAGAAACTTCATTTGTTATTTGATTTTTACCAACCTTTGTCAGTGTTTTTATTTCAATGAAACCTCGGACAAGTTCAAAAAACAGCTAGATCGGATTTGTAACACCTGAGTTATGGCCCTTGTTTTTTTATGAAAAAATACACATATTCTGCCTTGTGAACCTTCATTTATTATTTGATATTTTCCAAATTTTGCCTGTTTGTTAATATCAACGAAAGCTCGAACAAGTTCGAAAACCAGTAATAGCATGGCTTATGGCCCTTGAAATTCTTAAATATGCAATCTGCTATACTGGAACCTGTGGTCTAGGGTTCAGATCATTATGAATATTTTTATTTCTTTATTTTTTTTTTAGCTCTACTGTCCGAAGGCAGGCCAGTAGAGTTTATGGGATGGCGAGTTGTCCGTCGTCCGTCGTCATCCGTTAACTTTTGCCTTGTGAACACGATAGAGCCTTAATTATTAATCGGATCTTACCAAACTTTACCAGGGTCTTTATATCAATGAAAGCTCGGACAAATTTGAAATCCAGCCAGATCGGATTACAGGAGTTATGGCCCTTGATTTGCTGAAAAATTAAATATTCTGCCTTGTGAACACTCTAGAACCATTATTTATTATTTGATCTTTACCAAACTAGCACAGCTTGTAACTATTACTAAATGTTCGAAAAAGTTTGAAAACAATCCAGATCAGATCAGTAGAGTTATGGCCCTTGTTTTTCTGAAAATGCCATTTTCTGCGTTTGTGACCACTCTAGCACCTTCATTTATTATTTGATCTCTACCAAACTTGCACAGACTGTTAATATCAATGAGAGCTCGGACAAGTTCTAACACTAGCCAAATCGAATCTTTAACAGCAGAGTTATGGCCCTTGATTTGCTGAAAATGCCATTTTCTGCATTGTGACCGCTCTAGCACTTTCATTTATTATTTGATCTTTACCAAACTTGCACAGATTGTTAATATCAATGAGAGCTCGGACAAGTTCTAACACCAGCCAAATCGAATCTTTAACAGCAGAGTTATGGCCCTTGATTTGCTGAAAATGCCATTTTCTGCATTGTGACCGCTCTAGCACTTTCATTTATTATTTGATCTTTACCAAACTTGCTTAGATTGTTAACATCACAAAATGCTCGGACAAATTCGACAACCAGCCAAATCAAATCAGTAACATCAGAGTTATGGCTCTTGATTTAGTCAAAAATGAATGCTGTAATTTGCCTCTTTCATCCGATCTTTTCCAAACTTTACCAGGTTGTTAATATCAATGAAGGCTGAGACAAGTTCGAAAACTAGCCAAATCTGATTAGTAATACCAGAGTTATGGCCCTTGATTTTGTTTAAAATGATGTAGTTTGCCTATTAAGATGACAGGACCTTCATTTGGCCGGATTGCAACGAAACAACGAAACTTTGCAGAGATGATCAGTATCAAGCCTAGTCATGCATATCGTCACCGTGTTCCGGTTGAATGCTTTTAGGCCATTTAAAAGATTAAGTACACACACTTTGTCCGGACTAGTTCTCCTGAACCCCTTGCCGGAGTTCAATGAAACTTTGCAGGAATGATCAGTACCAAGAAGCTCAGTTGCGCCTATCATCGCCGTTTTCCTGATGAATGATTTGTGGCAGAGTTATGGCCCTTTAACGGTTTTAATACAATAACATTGCTCAGACTATTTCTCCTGATCTCCTGGCCGGATTTCAACGAAACTTGGCAGGGATGATCAGTACAAAGCCTAGTTGCACATATCATCGCCGTGTTCCTGTTGAATGATTTTTGGCAGAGATTTGTTCCATTATACACAAACTTTATCCGGACAAGTTTACATGAACTCCTGGTTGGATATCAATGAAACTTGGCAGGAATAATCAGTACCAAGCGTAGTTGTGCCATATTGTTTTTGTGCTCCGGTTGAATGATTTTTATTGGATGTGTTGCTCTTTAAAGATTTTAATACACTAACCTTATCCGGACTGGTTCTCCTCAAACAAGTTGCGTATATCATTGTCGTGTTCCGGTTGAAGGATTGTTGGCCCTTTAAAGGTTGGAATATACAAACTTTATCCTGATCCGCTGGCCGGATTTCAACGAAACTAGGTAGGAATAATAATTACCAAGCCTAGTTGTGCATGTCATCGTCGTGTTCCAGTTGTTGAATGATTTTCGGCGGATTTATTGTCCTTTCGCCAATGGGGGAGACATCTGTTTTTACTGAAAACAACCTCAAGTTCTAATTTGGTATAGCTATTTAGGGACTCGAGGCACAACATAATTATGTAAAATGAGGTTTTGACCACTTGCATAATGTGGCCCCTCTACAGTGGTGCAACTTGCGGAACTTGCGGAACTTGCAGTAATTTATTATAACAGAGTTTCCGCCTTGTCCATACCCTTTGAGATTTCATGATCATGTGTTGTGTGTTTCTTAGTTAAGTATGTGTAGATGCACAATACGTTTTCGAATTTTTGTTCATTCTGCTGTTGCCCCCTAGGGGGTAATCGGGTAAAAAAACACAAAAAGTACTATTTTGTCCAAATGGGAATGCATTTATCAAACGGGTTTGCTATTCTAGCGTAAAGGGGCCACTCTACATTGGTACTTGGAGGAATTGCAGTAATTTATGTTCGATTGCCATTTTGCTCAACGCAGGGCAAAGGGTTTTGTCATATGTGCCACAACAACTAATATCCCCCACCCATCCCCAAACCACAGACTCCATATAGCAAAAATACCGATACAGGCCCTCTTAGGCGTCTTGTTTATACAATAGGTTGACTCTGTTGACGGGCTCATGACGTTACGTTTGCGATGCTCTTGTCTAAGTATTTGTAAAAGTCAATTGTAATATCATTGATTCGATGCCATTCTGTAGAGTGCAGATACATGTTTAAAATAACATTCACTATATGTCTAATAAAAAGTCATATTTTATTAATTTGTAAGCATAGGGTTTTTAGTTCATTTCAAGATTCCTATCATGGCTTCAGGACAACATCGCTAGGTCGCCACAACGTATAAAAGGCAAATGTTGCAAGAATAAAAGTCATACTACAATAGTCCCCGTTTAAAACATCTAAACATTTGTTCTCATGTTTTTCTAGCAAACTTGCTTAGAACATGTCTATAACGCTTATTAAGTGTCAGCCCCTACGTATCATGAAGACTGCACGCTTCCTCCAACGAAATGTCATGGAGTATGGATCACAGCGACCGCCTGTTTCCTCATTTTCATGCATATGTTACAAGAGACAGCAACTAATCATTTATATTAATACATGCATTATTTAAAACATGTCATACTTCCACTATTACATGTAATATGATATGCAGATTACTTTGGGCGCAATATTTATTACAAATATCTAAACGAACAGTGTAACGCCAATGAAGGCGTAAATTATAAAGTCGACATAACGACGACTATCATGCAGTGGCCAATGTACTAATTAACTTAACATTTCAAAGGTGAACTTAATATGAGTTTTTACTCCAGCGCAAGTTGCATTATACCTGTAAACCTTACTGACTTACTGTTTTGATACACTTAGTAATGAAGGTTATGGGATAATGAAAGACGAGTAAAATTAAGAGTATCGTATTTAAATAGTATACCCTGAAAAACTTAATAATACACGCAAACCATACTAGTTTCAACTATAAGGATCCTTGATCAGAGCATTGTGAATGGTTTGCTTAAGCACATTACGTGATCATATTTACATTTCCTGATTTGTATTCGTAGTACTGTCAGACTTTTTATATGATTTTCATAATACTAGTTTGTACACAGATACGTAGTTTATTTACATGAATATTAAACGTTTAATACCAAATACTTGGGTATTTATATTTGCCGACAATGCCGACGAGTATCATGCTGAATGTTTTACACAAACAAATTCCCTACATAAAATTATAACATAGTTTTACCTTTGACATGCAAACTACTCCAATGGGAGTTAACGAGTGGGATAATTGAATACAAGATGTTTAAGAAAACTCGATTAACTAAAACTGTATAGACGCATAACGCATGTTATTGGCGTAATCGACGTTATCGACGTTATCGACGTCAAAATGCCGTTTTTAAAAAGCTTATATCTAAGACGTCAAACACGCAAACGAACGTCAAAAATTGGTAATGTGACATTTTTCTCCACACACATTTTCTTAAGCCATTTGATAAAATTTCAATTTTTGTCATTTTTTAGTGTTCAAAATATCAGCCTGACAATACTTCAATTATAATAAAGAAATACATTTGTCGTTGAAACAAACAAGTATAGACATCTTTGAATACAGCTCAGTGTTGACTTGTATATAAAAGGGGTAAAATGATGCTAAAATGTGACAAATTTCTCCACACGTAGAGAAAAGTATTTCAGAAAAATAAAACTAATGATAACTAGAACAAATTCGACGGGTTGCCATCGCAAAATACCCACGTTTTCTTCACACAGGTCAATTACCTTTAACCCTGTATCCATTTCACATGTAATTGTTTTGATCGTTCTTTGATACTCAGATCAGAAATAGTATTAGTTATGCTTTTCTGTATACATTATGAGAATGTAAATGAATAACAGAAGTTTAGGGTAACTTTTGACCCCTATCCTAGAGTCCTATGGTGACCTGGAGCAAATTATACTGATATTCCAAAGAATCATTACATTTTATTGAGAAAGATAAATAAATATTTGACCGATTTACCTCTCTCCCACCACCTCCAACCAACCCTAACCATCCACACACACCCAGCCCTACAGCATATACACTGTAATACCTTCATCAACATTTTCATTTGAGACATAATTTAAAAAATCAAAGTGCTGAAAGCACTGATGGACTAGGGGCTTTGACAATTGAACAGTTCTGTTGAGTGTACATGGTGTAAGTGCATTTATGAACATAAGTTCTGTGTTCTGTGTCGAATTTGGTTCTGTGTTGACACAACTGGCGGAAAGCGTATTCTTGAGGTCGAAGGGATAAGATTGTAACGATTAAATTCCGAAGCTTACACCGGATAGAAATATTGGCCGTATGAGTTATCCTTTTAGGAAAAATACATCTAATTTTGTTATTGTTTACATATATTTTTTATTGTGGTATGTATTCCATCATTTATTAATTCGGTGCAACATTATTCATATCTGTACAGAGTCGGATTCGAAAAAAATCTTCTCCATTCGATTAATAGTGATCGCGGGTCATGATATCAAAACGTGATCAGTTCAATCTATTGCATCTGAAATGCCGCTTCTACAGCGTAGTAATACTATTTGTAAATTCTGCAATTATAACATTTTGACGAAGACTTTCTTTAAAATTGTCTCCATTAGGTGACGGATGTTCCATTTTCCCGCTGATATCGCAAATGTTTACCTCTATTCTTTTTTGCTGAAAAATAACTACTTTTGCTCGGAAGCATTGGTCCTTTCGACATTAATTTGCAAATGAGCTACTTTATCCCAGGTTTGCAAAGCCGGATGTACGGGGTCCAAACGGGGTTTATAATATTTCGAGATAAAATATATCATCTTGTTTCTTAGTAGAACATCACTTTTCTTTCCATTTCCCACAGCTTATTTACGATTTAGATGGTATTTGTCTGATCCGTAGAACTATTTCTACTCTACCAGGGCTCATATGAATATTCATACCGTGAGTGGGATATGTTTACCTCTTTTATGAGTATAAACACCCAATCAAAATGACATCTGACGCTCTGTCTGGTAGCGTAGTCATACATTTCGTCAGTGACGATCTCTTGCGGCTTATACCGTGCTCGAATTTTGTCGCCTGCTAAGGACTAGGGCTTGAAAAGTCCCTAGTCCAATAATTGGCCCTCCTGTTACCTTCCTACCACCACCCACCCCTCCAACCCCAGCCCCAGGGAAGACGTCGGAGTTTTAAATAATAAATCATTTAACATGCTGCGTATCGCTTTCATAGATGACTATTATACTAACTAATGTGCAAAACTAAGAAAAAATTACACCGTAATTGAATTATTAGTGTACTTGATGCCACTTCCTCCAGGCGCCACTGATGACGTAGGAAGAAACAAATGTATACAGTGTAATACCATCATCATAATGTTTCATTTGAGACATAATTATCAACAAACAAAAAATACTCAAAATACCCTCTCCCCCCACCCTACACACACACAACTGCCACCCTGGGCTGCCGGGCAGACGTCCGAGTTCGAAATAATAAAACCGTTTGATATTTTGTTTATCTTTCATAGACGATTACATACACCAAGTTATGTGCCAGAATATAAAAAATGACAATGAAATTGAATTTTTAGTGTATTTGACCTATTGACCCCCTGAGGGACCCTGGGTACGGAGCGGCTTCATAACGTTTCATTTGAGACATAATTACAAAAACCCACCCGGGTCCCCGGGCAGACGTCCGAGTTTGCGAAATAATAAAATCGTTTGATACGTTGTTTATCTTTCATAGACGATTACATATACCAAGTTATGTGCAAAAATGTGGAAAAATTACAGTGTAATTGAATGTTTAGTGTATTTGACCTTTTGACCCTACTGAGGGCCCCTGGGCTCGGAGCAAAAAATATTGCTGCTCTTGCACGCCGTCATCATATGGTGGAGTCATACTCTAGGTTTTGTTGAATTACGTTCAGCGGTTTAGGAGGAGATGCGGTAAAAGACGGACAAACAGACAAACGGAGGTGATTTTAATATATCCTGTAAATATCTATCGAAAATGCTTAAAATCACAAAAAAATACACAAATCTTACAATTGCACCTAAGGAAATTTCATGTTTTATTCCAAAAATTCCGCTTGTCCTAATCCCGCATTAGTTACATTATATCCCACACGGTTATCGTCTGCTTGTTTTCTTTCAGGTCGTTGTTAAATAATGTTGAAATAAGTTGTATGCAAATTACCGGCGTATTATTTTGATATGAATCTGAATTATGAGTATGTCAATAAAAGTAAAAGATAAATTATGTTACGTTTTACAAAACGATTTTGCCACGACATTTCGGACAAAACAAAACAAAACAAAATAATAATAATTAAAGCGCGGGCTTGTGCGTAACCTAAATAATGCTGCAATAATCGCACAGAGAATTTCATAACAGAAAATAACACATATATAAAATTATATGGGGCAAAAGCAATCCGTTTGTTTTATTTATTAAATTCTTTCGTCAAAGCCTTCAGGTTGTCTTTTTCAAATTACGTCAATAACATTCGCGACGTCATATGTTTTTTTTATTAGTTTTGCAATGTTATGATTAATTAAGTTTATTATATTACGATACCGCATTTAATGTCGTATTCATAATAAATATTGCTGATAGGCAAGATACTGCAACTTAAAGCTGGAGTAATTTACAAAAAGGTTGACTGTCCTCCTTGAATGCTACATTCCCTGTACGATCGTTTTATATTTCTTTTTAATATATGTGTTGCTCTGTTTGGTTTGGTATTTACAAAGATGAACTATGATTTAGACCGACGTTTTATTTGTTTATATGCTTTACAAGTTATTTATCTTAAGTATGTACATGATTAAGTGTTTACATTTATGTTCAAGTTTTGCACTACGTTCAATGTAACATACTCATTCTTATATTTCGACGTGTTTCAGGTTTTCCAACGCAGATTTAATGGCAGTGTGGACTTTTATCGGACTTTCAAAGAATACGAAAACGGATTTGGTGACTCGCGTGGTGAACTTTGGTTAGGTAACAGGTTTACAATCGTATGTCTGTTTGTCTGACGTTTTCTGTCTTTCAATTGGTATTCATTATTTTATCTCTTTAAGTAACATTTCTAGAATACAGAAAAGTGTCTAGAACAGTCAAACTATAAGCAATTACATGTCTAATTTGCCAGATTTTTGTTTTAAGAATCCGATATGTGAATAGCTTCTTTTGGCTGACAGTCGCTACTACTTTACAAACATGTTGTCCTAAGTTACGTGATGATGCATATAATAACAACGCGTTAATGGAATCAGTTGGACGTCGTATACACTCACTACATTTAAAAACGCAACATTTTTGATTTTCGATTATATTTAGTCCGCTGTTTTTTTGTGTTCAACCAAAGATCGTATTTTTTTACAGAAGTGTCTTTGTCCCAAAGGTTAACATATGGCGGTAAACAGTTGCATAATATTTGCTCTACTTCTTTCAGTTAAAACACACTTTGCACGAGGACTTCTATTCCATCTCTAGAAATTAAATGTTTGCCAAGTTCTGCGTTTTCAAATGTACTGAGTATAGTTACTATGATACATATCACTAATTATGTGGAGTTTAAACATTTAACATTTTATATAAAGACATTTAGTAACAATTGTGTTTTTATTGATAGCTGTTCCTTTTCACATATTACCATGATTGTAATAGGGAGGCAATTTGCTTAATGTGTGGGATGAAAATGTACGCTGAATCCTTTCGTGTGATTGGGGTTGGTATATAATCGTTTAAGTGTTGATTCAAATGACGTTTACATAGACTGTTAACATATTTTACACGATTAATACAGTCAAACATGGCATGCGCTTGTATTGCTATGACACCATCAAACGTGTACCACGCATTTGATATCAACAATCCAGTTTCAATTTCTCTTACACTTGTTTACAGTCTGGTGTACATTATGTTTGACAGTGTGAACTCCAATCTGCATTCGAACAAACAAAAACAATATCTTAATATCCAGAGCAACACAGAGCGTACTATTCCCCTTCAAATCGAACACAAACTTGTATCCCATAATTATCATGCATTTCAAAATTGTTTTCTGTATTTCGGTAATGCTTTAGTAAGAACATAATTGATCTGATCATTAATTTTTTAAAATCTTATTGTTGATCCCAGTTAAAAAGTCGTAGACAATATGTACTATTGTATGACCGTTACACTATCTTTACAAATCAAAACTTTGCAGACATATTACTAAGACCAGCGCAACTTACAGAAAAACAATTTGAAACAATTTCTTTTCCTCAAAATTATGAAAACGGTGTGACAATAAACTTGAGCGCAATGTTAATATTTGATCAAACGTTTACTTTGACATAAAATGTCACACTTGTGTTTTAAAGCTTTAAACTTCAAAGAGTTCAACTTTCGTAGAAACACAAAGCGCACTTGCATAAAAAGAATTACATTTAGCGTGTTAGTCTAACGTTTTGAGGGTGCTATTTTTAAAAGGAATAATTAAGCTAAACGAAAATATAATCTGTGTCAAATAATTATGTTACAAATGCTATTAGTAGTATATATTGTAAGCGTTATCTGACGTCACGTGATTTGTATCTACGTTTTTAGCTCGACTATTCGAAGAATAAGAGAGCTTATGTAATCACCCCCGGCGTCGGCGTCGGCGTCGGCGTCCCACATCAAGGTTTGCGTGTAAGCTGTGTTTACAAGTCTATATCTCTTACATTTCTTATCCTACCACAACCAAATTTGTTCCTGGGCTTCCTTGTAGCATTATCTTCAGGGCTGCATAAGCAATTTTGGTACTTGTAACCCATGGGCTCCCATGGAACGCAAATTATGATAGCCCATAAAATGTGCCCCATTTCACATCAAATTTTGCGTGTAAGCTGTGTTTACAAACTATATCTCTTACAATTCTTACCCTAGCACAACCAAATTTGGCCATTAGTTTCCTTTTAGCATTATCGCAAGGGCTGCTTAAGTAATTTTGGTTCCTGTAACCCCTGGGCTCCCATATTCTGATAGCCCTTAAAATATGTCTGTTTCACATCAAATTTTGCGTGTAAGCTGTGTTTACAGGTCTATATCTCTTACATTTTTTGTCCTAGCTGAACTAAATTTTGGAATTGGTTTCCTTATAGTATGTTGTAAAGGGTTGGATAAGTAATTTTGTCTTCTGCAAATTCTCGGCTCTCATGGAACCCAAATTGTGATGGCCCATAAAATGTGCAATAAATGCAGATCTAGGTTTGCATGTAATCATGTATATATCTATAATTTTGGTTTGGTATTTGTTATAGCATTATGCATCTTATTATTTCACCCATATTGGGTCATGGGCTCCCTCCCCCCCCCCCCTACCCCCCCGCCCCCACTCCCCTCCACACCTTTTTTTTTTTTTTTCATTTTTTTTTTTTCATTTTTCTGTGTTGTTTTAGTCAATTCTTACACATATATGTTGCCACCCTCCCCGCCCCCACCACTCCACCCCCCACGCCTCTCACCCCATCACCCCATCACCCCCACCCCCCACCCTGCCCCAGACTTGAAACTTTTCTTTATTTTTTACATATTTCTTTGAGCTTTTTTTTACACATATATGTTGCAACCCTCCCCCCCCCCCCACACTTCAAATTATTTTTTTTTAAAAATATTTCTGTGTT